>KZ651155.1:341952-352367 GCA_001010745.2 Gerris buenoi | reverse complement strand
AAAATTAAAATTTTTAATAAAATTTTTTTATTTTATAAAATACAATGTTTGGAGTTGTTGTGTTGACAAGATATATTTAGAGAAAAGCCTGAAGAAATCATTATTTATCTATTAGTAGAATCCTTTACACAGGGGGCTATTACGGAAACCAATGCTTCCGACGTAAATAGTATTTATTTACTTTTTTTTTTTTACTTCCAAACTTTGTTTTCAAAGGACTCTGTGAACATCTGTTTCTATCAGTTTACAACATAAGTCTTTTACCTTTAAACATATTTTTAACATGTTCTTGAACTTGGATAATGACTAAATCTTTAAAAAGAAAAAAAAAGTATTTATAGTATTAAAGTTTCATTAAAGTATAATTAAAGAGAAAGGGAGATAGATAAATAAAATTGTTGTTCATCAACCGGGTATCGAACCAGAAACCTCCGATGTTGTTTTATTATGATTTATTGATCTCTATTTAGTTGTTTTAGGTTTATTACGAATTATTCAGGTATATTTATTTAGAATTATCTCGGTTTATAACATTGGAGTTGCAGGTCTATAAATAGATAAATGACAATTCCTACTCCCTTCCTATTCACGCCATCTTTAAACTCTACATGAAACTATTTTATTTTCTTCTCGAGGGACAGAAAAAAATATGTGTGAGGCTCTCACGCATTAGAAGTGAAACTTAAGTTCTAGACTGTATTGCTCTCTTTCATTTTTTTGACGAATTTATTATTTCAGGATTAAGATTAAGAGATGGTTATGGGAAATTTAATTGAAAAAAAATTATTGCTACGCTAAGGCAACCACATTTATTCCAATAGAAATAAATGTTTGTTTTGATTTGCTGGTCTTTAAATGGATATAATACAATTAATCTGTAAAAATGTTACACTTGGACGCGTCTCGAATCGCAAACTTCGTTACACGATGTCACTATATGGAAAAGTTCACTCTACCACCGCTAAAGAAGTTTCACTTCAAAAAATCATACAGTTTAGTTTAAACAGATTTGGAGACATTTCTTTAACTTTAAAATCACAGTAACAATCGGAAAAATAAAAAATAACGAACATAATTAAAGAAGATCGTATAGACACCGATAAAGGAGAACCGATAGACATATTTCTTAACAATTTAATACAAATATAATATGTATTCAATACATATTGATATTTATTTAGATATTTCATGTCCATTATTATTTAGTGACCATTTTAAAATTGTTTATTGTTTATTAGGATCTATTGATCTTTATTTAGTTATTTTATGTTTATTATGATTTATTGATCTTTATGTAGTTATTTTAAGTTTATTACGATTTATTACTCTCTTTTTAGTATTATTAGGTTTATTATGATTTATTAATCTATATTTTGTTCATTTCGGTTTATTACGAAGTATTTATCTATATTTATTTAGTATCAAATTGATTTAAATTTAAGCGAATCTGTCTTGATTCTAAATTTTCGTGGTACCAAATTTGTTCAAAAAAGAAAATTGTTTGATTAATAAAAAAACAAAAAAAAAACAATTAGCTATTAAAAAATGAAATAAATTCGTATTTATATAATTAATATAGGGTTTCGTGGAAATGGAAAAATGATTTAAACAAGACTCGGTGATTCATTGGGAATAAAAATCTAAAAACGAACATGAGAGGGATATTTTTGATTAGTGAGTTGGCATCCGGCGTGGAAACGGCTGGAGACTAACTGTCAAGATTAGGGAAGACATCACTGAGATGTCTCCACGACATTACTCTCTGACTCCAGGTCTTTCCAATCTAATAGCAGATGATATAGAAGAGGGAAAGGATAAAATCAAACATGGAACAATTCCAGCATTTCTACTTTGAAAACTAAAAAGGGGAAATTATTTTTTTTCTTTTCTTTTATTTTAAACCGGTGTTTAAAAGCTAGCGAGACAACGAAGGTAAAGACAGTAAATCTAATAATAGTAAGAGCAAACTAATTTTAGTTTTTAGATGGGAAAAAAAACTGTTGTGTGTTGAGACAGTGGCTTGACTAACTCAGGGGCTGTTCTTATAGTCTCTGAATTTATACCACAACTGAAAAAGAGCTGAAAACAATCAACAAAACGTGGAAATCTGGTGATTCACATCTTTAGTTTGTATTCTACAAAGATATCAGAAGGGAAGAAGGTTAAAGTAAGATCGACTTTTGATAAAGACTTCAGGCAAAAGTAAAAATAAATTTGATTTTTCGACAACCTACGTGATCTAATAAATACAAAGAAACAGTCTCTCCACGGAAGATAATACTTGTTTATTTATCAAAGCAGCTTTCGGCTTTTATAAAGCCATCATCGGTGCCGATTTTGGTTGAACTAGAGTTACATTATAAAAAAAAAATCAATCAGAGACAACAGACAAACTTTCTCATATTTGAGTTTATAATTACTTAGACCAGTGAATTCCATTTATTAGTTTTCGTATGTACATTGAATTGAAATTGAACATTTCATCTAAATTTATCATTAAAACAACTTCTCATGGACTCACGGGCAGGGAATCCAACCTAGTAGCCCTCCGTCCGCGTTTTAAGCCATTTTCTCAGGAACTAGATTTTTCCCGGGAAAACGGCTTATACCGTTAGATTCGTATTTAAATGGGCTATATTTTAGACTTTTTTTTTAATTCAAAATCGTCGGAACCGTTTTCGAGAAATAACCTGAGTTTTTGGGGGATAGCGCACCCAAATTTGAAGCTAAAATTCACTTATCGATGTCGCCTCGGGGTATGATTTTTTTTTTTAACATGTATGCCAAACTTTGTCAATATCGGCGCAGTAGTTTAGGCTCCTGGCGTCTGCACAGATGAAAGACCGACATTTTATAAAAAACATTTTTTTAGACTCAGGGGACCTCAAAACGTGTAAATTCATCAAAATCTCAAAATCGAATTTTCTCGCCATCACAATACTTTCTCTTTATATGAGATAAAAATATATAGTGTCATACGATGTCGGAGACTAACGTAAGACTCAGGTCTTACAAGAGTATACTACTAGCACCTAGCACTAAGACAGACTTGAGTCTTACGTTAGTCTCCGACATTTTCCTGGAAAAATAACTTAAATGGTTAATCATGAAAGAGGTGTACTTCAGAAACCATTTTTTTTTTAACTAGAAATGTAAACGGTTCGGAGACTGAAAGTCAGAAACAAAACCAAAAATGGTCACAGGTGAATAAAAATTTCGCATCCAGTGATATTAAAGAATTTCGTTTATCAAATTATCACGATGCTTCAATTATTATTGGTAAGCTCTGGAGCGAAATTAAATAAACACAAAACTATTTAAAGACTAAAGACTTGTGCACAAAGTTTTTAAAATGAGACAAGTGGTCTATTGGATTGTTCGATTTTTCGAACTAGCTATACGAAACATAGATTTGTATGTTTAATAAAACCGGGGGGGGGGGGGGGGGAGGGTATGAATGAGAGAAGGCAAGTTGTTGCATGCCAGGCTTAAACTATAGCACTTTAGATAAGGGATAGGAACAGCTACTAGAAGAGAAGGGAACAGCTACAAGACAATTAGATTTACTCGCCTCCCTCGCAAGCAAGGGGAAGTACAGTTCTACTGAGGGCAGCGTTTCTACTACTGCCTGACTCACTCGCCTCGGCCTCGTGCTAAAAACTCCTACATAATTAATAATAGTGCAAAGGATTGGGCGTTATGTGCAACCCCGCTATACAGTAGGACCTGTCTCCCCTCCATACCGTCACGTTTGACGTTATTATATGTATATACATACATACATATATCAACCCTCCTTAAAAAAACTGCCAACAAAGATATCATACCAAAATTCACGTAATCACGTGATTTATTACACCACACTTTATATTTGTAATACTCTTGTACAATAGTCAATACTATGCACAAGGGATAGATATATTTAATGAAAAACAAAAAATGGCCGTTTTTACTTTATCAAACGAAACAATAGATAGAGGAAGTATTGGTAATGTGGTAAGTATGATAATTAATAATGACATTTGGATTAGAAGATCAACATTTTCTTTATTATTTCCATTATTCGTCTTTTTTTAAGTTATATTGCATGTTTGTTTCTTCTATTTGTTATTATTTCTTCTTTTTTATTCAGTTAAATAGGGTGATAGTGGACGGATGTTTAATTTAATGTGACGTATTCTTTATGTAGTGAAGTAGCGAAAATTAAAGAAAATCAACATTTTATGAAATTGTTGGGGAAAATTTAATGTTGAAACAAAAATATTTTATTAAATTTCCTTCTCCTTTGGTCTTCAGGGATCAAAAAGTTTGAAAATGAAAATATTTTCTATTAACTTAAAAAATTTTGACTACCTGGGCATCTTCAGAACTACAATAAGAATATTTATATTATAATTATAGAGACCCCCCAAGGGATGTTGAAAATAAGCGTTAAAAAATCAAAATAATAAATAATTAACATAAAAAATACATTTTTGAAGTAAAAAATTCTTAATTGTTCAAATAGGTAAAATATTTTGTACTAAATCTAGATTAACAATTTAAATAGAATTGTCATCGATAGAAAAAGATATTATTTTTAAATGATTATCTGGACAGTAATCTGACCGTAAAACGTGAAAAATAGGTACTAATGCTTATTGCCATTTTCGCAGAACATAATAAATAAGATCATTATTTCTAAATAAACAATATTTTTGATATTACAATTATACATTAGATTAAAGCCATGTTTAGATGATTAGATGATATAAAGAGTTTTTTTTAGTCATGAGTTGTTTTTGAAGGAATATAGTGAAGACGAGTATTTGTCAAAACCTGCCATCTCAATGTGTTGCAATCTTATTTTACATTCCTCGTAAGTGCTTCCCTCTTACTAATGTTGCATTTTAACTCATTTCATCTATAATAAATTATGAACTTATTATTATTTTTTTCTTCATATAAAGAGTGGGAAGAATGTCCCCCATATGCTCATAGCCCACCCGTATCTACCTGTAGTTTAAACGTAGATCATCGTTTTAACTACAGGTACAGGACCGATGAAATGTGGCAAACATAATTATCAAAAATCATAAAGCCGAGGCAAAATCAGAAATGAATTAACTCTAAATAAATCTAAATTTAGGGTCACTGCTCCCCAGAAGCTCTAAAAAAAAGTTATTATTCAATACAACAAATTGTATTTGAAATTGAACTGAATATTTTCTATACCTAAAATATTTATCAGTAAATACTTGAAAACATAATAGTTTACTCTCTATATATTTACATCTTACTTACGATTACGAGGAAGTAAAGAGGTTTATTTAATACCAAGTTACTAAATTCTTTGATTTTGAACTGTCAAGTCAAGAGAGAGAAATATCAAAACTGTTTTCATTTTAACCAATTTCAGCAGTCATACTTCAAAATTTAATTTAGTTTTTTTTTTTAAATACCTTTATTCTATTCTAATTCTACTTTTCTTTAGTAAATATAATTTTGTTATAACTCTCCATATTTTCTGAAGGTCAATAAGTCATTTTAAATTTTTAAATCAAAATATCAATGAGATCAGTAAATAATTATGATATTCATTCAATAAGTATAAGTTATTCAGTCAACAAGTGAGTGTTATTCAGTCAATAAGTACGTAAGAAAAATGCTTTAGATAGCCAGCTATTCAATAATAGTATATAAGTTATTCATTCATTTAATGAGTTATTCATTTAATGAGTTATTCATTTAATGAGTTATTCATTAATTTGTTCAACCATTCAGGCAATAATCTAGTGACTTATTCAGTCATTAATTGAACTAGTTATTCGATCATATATTTAATCAGTTATATTCATTCATTCATTTATTTAGTCAATCAAATATTTAATTAAATAATTATAGGTAATAAGTATATTTATATAATTATAATAAGCATATAAAAATTAACCTAATGGAGCTGAGCCAGCCTAAATTGTTCTAATATACGTATTTATGTTTTATTTTTTTTTTTTATTATTTTTTTTTTTTATTTCTGGTAATTAAAGTGTCTTTTTGTCAGCAGTGATTGAATAGGCCCATTGACACATTTCCTATATTGTGTTTGTCAACCTATTCGTATTTAAAATAACCCAAAGTCTCGTTCCTACCGAGGGGGGGGGGATTTATAAACATTGAATACCTAGTAATTAAAAAAAAAAAAAAACATAATATATTTTACTTAACACTATTTGAGAAATATTATTAATACTAATATTTACAAAATAATTATTAGAATATTAATATTTTATGCATAAAAATAAAAAAGATATTTTATTTTTTTACATAAATTGAACATTTATTCACTGATTTAAGTTAAATATACTTGTGTATAGGTATATATTTTTTTCTGCTATGGAAATGGAATTTTTTTAAAAAAATAAAAGTATTTAAAATTAAATACTGATGTACATTTAGAAAAAAATAAGCAAATACCAAAATGGATTTTAGAATGTGAGTAAATTATTTTTTTATTCATAAAATTGTTTTATTAAGACAATTGTTTGACAATATTCTTCAGATTATTAAAACTACAGAACTTTGATATCTATTATCCTGTTCTCTATAAAGTATTTATATTTAATTATAAGATTGTTTTAATTTCTTTCAACTTTCTTTTCTAAGGTCTATAGGGTATGTAATAAAATAATCCACCTTGCTTTCACATGCTATATTTCACCTCTCTCAAAAGAAGATTATTTTAATTTTTTTCTATATACAATAACAATAACCAATATTCACCTTGACTTAATTTTAAAAAACAAAACATTAATAAATAAATACGATATCCTCAAGAGGAGGTGAAATATAGCATATAAAAGCAAGGTGGATTATTTTATTACATACCCTATAGTATAGACCTTAGAAAAGAAAGTTGAAAGAATTTAAAATAAAGGGTAAAAGACGAGGATAATGATTATTTTAATTTTAATTGTAAATTGTAGTTGTGTTATACCATAAATATATTTAAAAAAAAAATAAAGTAATAAAAGTTTTATATTTAAATTTTAAATGTAACCTAATTTAAGCTTAATTTCAAGCAATATTCAGTTTAAATGAATATAATAAATATCATATAAACCAACCCATTGGAGGAAAGGGGAGGGATAAATAGCATACTAATTACAAATTAAAATTAATACATTAATAATATGTATTACATTCATTTCTAAGAAGTATTAATTTATAGGTATGTATATATGCGAGTATTTAAATTTAATGAGTGTAATATTTATTTATTTCTACTCAGAATTAATTATATGTTTATAATCTATAAAAATAATTATTACCATGTACATATTATGTAGTATGTATTTATTTAGGTATTTGAATATTTTGCGAGTGTGAGACAGGAGACAGCTATAATATATTTAGTTTTAATTTACTTAATATAAGGTTTTTTGTGCTTTATATTTATTTATTTATTTTTATAGTAACTACAGTCTAAATAATATTAATTTTATTTTTTATTTTTTATTACATTAAAATTAAAGTTTTATTTAACATTATATTAAAAATGTATTAATATTAGTCAAATATCAACTTACGAAATTCGTACTTAAATTTGATGAGTAAAAATAATTAACTAACAATTATAAAAAAACACTTTGGCACTTAAGTTTAAACACGGAAATAAGAACAATATTAACAAAGATAATTTCATTTTTTTTTTTAAATCGGAAGAAAATTTTATTTGAAAAAAGACGGAAAATTAAAAAAAAAAAATCTTGAACACGGAAGTTATAAAGAGGGAAGTCACATGTGAGCGGGCGATGTTGCGAAGATCGCGGGAGATTTGATAAGGTGAAGCGGGAACGCGATAACTTGCCTGTTCGAGTGCAGGGCTTTGACTGGCTTTGGCTTCACATAGGTAGAATGTGGCGCGGCTCAGAAGTGAGCGGAGAACCCTACGACTAAACTACCTTGCACTGCACGCAACGCACCCTAGACCCAATAGTATTTTATTCCCCGAATTTGTGCAACTGATATTACGTCATTTCATTGTATGACGTTATTTCCAATCGATTTAAATTACAAAATAATTCTAGGGTAGAAATAGCTCTACATCAGATTTTCTCATGCATTAGAGAAAAAGGGTATAAAAAAACAGAAAATAGTATAATATATAAATATACATATTTCTTTATGTGGGTCATTTTTAAAAAAAGTGACACTTTCACTGTCCGGAGGTTAAAAAATTTATTACTTGCACTCCTCATAATTAAACAATCTACAACCCCACATACATTTTTCTATAGATTAAATGCATCATTGACGTGTGCTCAGATTCTTGAATATTCTTTTTTGGGAGGAGAAATTTAAGTACATAATATATATAAAAAGGTCACGATAGTTACATCCCAGTCCCATTTTACCTTATTTACCATGCTCAAAAATGTTGTAAACATTTTTTTTTTTTTTAATATCTAACTATGAGTATAGATAGGAAATATAATGTATTTTGTGATACTAAATATAGTTTATTTCTTATTTTGGAGTAATTGGTCGGAAATTTAATAAAAAGGCTTGTCCCAGCAATCGGTCACGATAGTTACCCCAAAATAGTTACCAAGAATATGGCTGCACTGTTTGACTGAGGGCGGGATTTCAGTGTTTTACAGTTGACAGAATCATTCCTTTATAACATTAACACTAGTTGGCTCAGAATTGTCAAGATGTCATTTTTTTTAATATGCCCCTTTAATTATTTTATCATTCCCAACTTTAGAGGAAAATGATATTTGTCACGATAGTTACCCAGGAACAAAATAGATGTCACATTAGTTACCCAGCGCACTATTTGTCACGATAGTTACCATAAAAAATTAAATTTAAATAGGTTATTTTTTAAAATAAAAAAATTTCGTCCTCTTCAAAGAGTTGTGTGTACAATGACTTATTTTAGAAATTGTAGCTAATCAGCTAACAAAAATTTCTATGCCCAGGAAATTTAATTAAAGGAACATGAATGGTAACTATCGTGACAAAATTATAATTAATTAATTTTTTGACAAATTAAAGCGATGTCAGGAATGACATTAGTGGACAATAATATTGGATTGAGTCTGAGTGATGATCTCCAGGTGCTAAATATCATTTTGCAAATCGGTAAGGTGAAGAAAAGTCCGTTAACTATTGTGACTAAAAAACTTGACTTTTTTTACTTAATTTTTTTTTAAAAATAGTATAACTTAAAAATCCCGCGACCCACATACATAATCTTGTTGTATAGATGTTCAGCTTCAAAATTAAGCACTAGCTCAATCAAAATCTGAAAAATAAATTTTGGGCATAAAGGGTTGCTCAGAATCGTCAAAGTGTCACTTTTTTTAAAAATGACCCATGTACAGTATGTCCACGGATTGAGTTTATACGTGTAAATTCAAAAAAAAAAAAAAATCATTTTTCGAAGAAAAGTCACTTTTCATAAAATCTCCTGCTTGTTCTTAAATGAAAATATATACTATTACTTTTTGTTCAAAATGTACCCTGTGCCCAGAAAGTACAATTTCCTAAAATCTTACAAGAGGAAACCGGTCCACATTTCGAATATTCAAACAAAAAAAATTCTTTATCATTTATTTTAAATACTATTCCATAATTAATTTTTCGCATAAAAATGTCTGTAATCAAATTTCAAAATCCCCCCCCCCCTGCTTTTTATAAAAAGTAAACTTTGTATGATTCATATACAAGAGGGGCCGATTTAAAGGTCTCATTGAGTGCATTAAAAGTTGTTTATTGCTTTTTTGCTAAAAACAAAATGCAAGCTATTAAAGGGGAAATTAATTTGGAAAATAAATGGATGTCTGAAAAAAAGAATATTAAAGCTTTTAATGCACTCAATGAGACCTTTAAATCGACTCTATAGTATTAGATTCAGACAAAGATTACTTTTTATAAAAAGCAGGGGGGGGGGAATATTCTCACCTTTTGCACGGTAAGGCCCTTTTTTTCTCCCTATTGACTGGACTATTTCTAAACCCTGAAATAATAAATTCGTCAAAAAATGAAAGAGAGCAATGCATTCTAGAACTTAAGTTTCACTTCTAGTGCTTGAGAGCCACGAATTTCTTTTTTTAACTAAATAATCTGTTATCGGCGTCTGTATTGAAAACCGGGACATTTTGGCATCCCGAAAAGTGTTTTCGGGAGACAAGTTCATGATTTAAAGCAGGGTGTCTACTAGGTTCTCAATATGAAATTCCCCACTTTTTCCCGACTTTTCCCGACCATTTTCTTTAAAATTCCCTACCAAAAAATTCCAATATTTTCTCATTATAACTGATAAAAATTTGCCCAGTCATATTACTTTTCTCTACTGAAAATTTCAATCCTTTTTCGCGTGTGTATCTCTTTTATTACTGACATTTAATTACATAAGTTATTATTGATTT
>KZ651155.1:278321-340755 GCA_001010745.2 Gerris buenoi | reverse complement strand
GGGGGGGGGAATATTTAAAAGAAATTATAAAGAATACTTTTTTCTTGAATAGTCGAAATTTGGACCGGATTCCTCTTGTGATTTTAGGAAATTGTACTTTCTGGGTGCAGGGTACATTTTGAACAAAAATTAATACTATAAATCTCCATTTAAGAACAAGCAAAAGATTTATGAAGAGTGACTTTTCTTCGAAAATTGATTTTTTTTTTTTAATTTACACGTATAGGCAACTCAATCCGTGGACATACTGTACTGTGTATATAATATATTAATGTATATATTATGGATATATATAATATAATATATTGAAAGCGGAAAGTCTTGAAATATTATCTATCAATATCCTTCGAAGAATAGGAGCTCTAACGGAGGTCATCTTAATAAACACGAAGAAACAGTCTCTTCACGTGAAATAATACTTGTTTATTTATCAAAGCAGCTTTCGGCTTTTATAAAGCCATCATCAGTGACGATTAAGGATGAACTAGAGTTACATGATAAAAAAATTCAATTTTTAAGTATTTGGTAGTTTTCATACTACTTCATCAGGTAAGAGCATCTGTACTGTAAATACTGGAGGCCCGTGGTTCAAGTCCCGGCGCTGGAGTCTATTTTTCTCTGCCAAATTTGATTTAAATTAAAATTATAAAAAAATATAAAGTGGGCGAGTCATAATTTATTATTTCGGAGACTACCGTAAGTCATTCGTTAATTTTAGAATTATTGAAATGAAAAGAAATGGAGCTTGGTTTTGAGTAAGCTGGGAGATCTGGCTTCAGCCAATCTATATATTTCATAGATCGTCTTTAAAATAATTTCATGGGAAATCGCAGGCATTAATGCACACAGTAAAAACCTCAATTATCTCTGATTTACAGCCGACATTGGAATAAATATTTGCAAAATCAGACTACGGAATAAATGATATGTTAAACCAAGATTAACAGATAAAATTTAAGCAAAAAAATAAATTAACAATGAATGAGAACTAAAAATAAAAAGGAAATAGTAAATATGTACTACTAAATACCACAAGTAATACTGACTAATGGTATAAGAATAGTTATTTATGTAACTTGGCAGCAAAATGGAATTTTACTGACGAGTTATTGGATTAGCCTCCGAGCCGAAGGCGAGCACAGGCTACGATAAGCCGAGGCAGGTGATTTACCAATTTGACTGCCAAGGCGAAGCCGAGGCAGGCAATGAATAAACGAGGCTGACATTTTTCCTTTGCTGCCTCGATGCCTCGATACATACAATATTTTAATTACGGGCTTAAATTTTGCTGCCTAGGCATCAACATTTTTCCTCTATATACCGCCTAGGCAGTAAAATCACATTTCTCTGCCCGAAATCAGTTCAATAATGCCTCGTAGTAGATAATATGATATGTATATAGGTGGTTAGATAATTAAATATGTTAATGATGCCATCTACCTAGGACAGCAGACAGCAGCTGATATCCCCTTAAAAACAGAATCAGCAGATCAGCAGGAATTCGACAGGAAGATTTCACTTGTATGGAGGAAGTGCTGGGCCACGAAGTCAATCGATGAGTTAATTTGGTTTAGGTATATGTGCTGGACAAGATTTCTATGAAATCTGACTGATTTTTTTCGTATTTTTGAGGCGACGTATATATATTGTTTTTCCTTGGAATTAGGTTTCACCATAATCGTGATAACCATAAACTTAAAATCGTGGAATGTGGGTTAAAACGTGGTTATTGAGGAAAGATTTGCATCACATTCCGCTTTTAAAAGTTTCAAAACAAGACATTACTGATGATCTCAAGAACTACTTAAAGCATTGCTTAAGTAGTTCTTGAGATCATCAGCAACGTCTGGTTTTGAAACTTTTATAAGCGGCATGTGATGCAAATCTTTCCTCAATAACCACGTTAAGCATAGATAAAGATACTTTTAACTACTTTTTGTCTTTAGTATAGAGTGTTTTGACAAAAAATGAGACTGTGAGAAATGAGAAAAGTAATTTCACCAGAAGAAGAAGAGCGACTTATTGCTACATTAAGATTTCTGGCAAGTGGTCGGTTCTACAAATGTTTAATATTTCCCTCTGAATCTAAATTACAATTAACAAAAAGTATCAGCAAAACTAGCTTTATCAATTTTTAAAACCAAGCCACACTGACCTATGAAAAATTATTCCTATAAATTTGTCTCCAATTCGTCTTTGTGTGTGAGTTGCTACACAGATAATTTAAACCAATTTATCTGCCACAATAAATCGTTGATCTTTCAACTTTTAAGGAAAATACCTGCAGCTTTATCTCAGAGATTTCGAGATTTGATAAACCAGAGATAAATTGATCAAATTGTCCTGATACATCTTTCCTTGTGCCCCCAGCTATTGAATTAAAAAAAATCAGTAAGATTTTGTGATAAGTACATAATATAGCCGAAGTTGCCAACATAATGGCGTAAAAAAATGCACATTGTAATATCAAGGTAGAGAGAAATGCCGATAAAAATATATCCACCTCGCGGAATAGAACTTCGAAGATTTTAGATCAACAATTAAGGGTTACAAAAGAGTTTTCGACTAATAGGTAAGTTTATAGGGATAGACAAGACATAATGATAAAAAATTGCAAGATAAAAAGAACTTTTTATATACTACGTTTTTAATTTTTCTGTCGTAAATCATAAATTTGAAACCTGTCAAAATGAAGATGGTAAATATGGGACATGTCAAAACAAATAAAATAACTTGCGGATTTTTTCCGAACTAACTTTCCATATAACACAATTTGCTGAAAACGAATTAAATGTTGCTGAAAGGTGGCTAAAAGCAAGCTAATAAAAACGTAGTAAAATACATGCACCGCGGGAATCGAATCAGGATTCCTGAATTTACTCTTATCAATATCAATTTATATTAATGAGTGTTATTTGTTGTAATAAAATCTATAACACACCTGTCAAAAGGACGACCTTAAGCAGAAAAGACAATAATAATAAATATCGTTTTACCAAGGGGAATCGAATTTCTACAAGAATCGATAAAACCACAGACGGAATCAAATGACCGCTACAGTAAGGGATTCGCATCACGAGATATATCCATCTTACTTCAATTAAAAAAAGAAACAAGTTTCTATCGCTGAAGATAATGTGATTGTGTGATGGGTTTTATATTTCACTTCAATCAATATGGATTCTATTCTGATTGACACTACGTTGATAGCGAAATAAAAATATTAATTCAAGTTATTTTAAAGTATATACATATTAATATTATGGGATTATGAAAATAATGTATAACTTTTCATCAATGGACATATTTTAATTAATAAAATGTAGTCATGTTTCCTCAATTAAAACACATAATATAATCCGCAGATTTTATAATGTATATATACCCATTGGACAGAACAATGTGGTCTAGTGTTTAAAGTTTCTGACCGACGAGCAGCTGGGACCAGGTTCGAATCCCGCAGATTTCTAACATTAATAAAAATGAATCAGCATTCTCTCATTGGCAACAATAGGAGCAATTGTGGAAATACTAATAGCTGTTTACACACGTGAGTATTGTTATATATAACTAATCATTATGTTAAAAATTTAAATTTTTAGCGTCTAGAATATGTTCTAAAGTGGATTAGAAGGGTGGACTTCGTGTCAGTCATAACTTCATAAGAGTAATAAGTCATAAGGTGTCAAAAAGCAAACTTTTTACCATCTACGCTACGGAATGTGCCAAAAGACCAAGTGACTAATGCTATGAATATCCTACGGGCTAGGTTGTGCTTCTTAGGGCAGTAGGAGAGATGTAAAAGTTATCAGATTCATTCATTAAACTTGCATAATATATCTTCCAAGTTTTACTATAAAAATAATTTGAATCTCCCTGACGAGGAATCGAACCCGACCTCTCGCCAGTTGCAATTAAATTTATTTTCATCAATTGCTCGTAGATTTTTCCCAGGAAAACGATTTTATAGTTCATATTCATATTTAAAATTAAAAAGACTAAATTTTAGCATTTTTCAATCAAAATCGCAGTTCTTGGGGAGAGGGGGCAAACTTTAAAGGTCAATTCCTTTCTCGCCAAATGTCATCGAAATTAGCCCTCTAGTTTAGGTTTCCACGCAACTGGATATACGACAGTTTACAGATTGGTAATCTGATTTTTAGGATTTTGTAGATACTACTCAAAACACTTATGCCGAGGGTGATGTGTCCGTCCGTCCGTCACTCTGTGGTTCATAGGGCTAAAAACCTGAAATTTGAAACACTGGCGTAACTTTCGGGCCCAAACACAGGAAAAATACCCGAAAGTTAAAAATTAAATATGCGCATGCGCAATTCGCAAATATGTGGTAAACTCAAAAATGTATATTTTTTTAACTTTTCGAGTGTGGTATCAAATAAAAGCTGCTGAATATTAGGTTACAAATACATATATATATATACCTATACATTTTTTTATTTTTGCTTTCCTTATTTGTTAATTAAATCAAAATATACCCAAAAAATCAACCCCCCCTCCCAACCACTATATTACGGCTGGTCCTAAAATTTCACAATATTTCATGCTAATACCCTATTGTGGGGTGAGGCAAATTCCGGGAGTGTATCCCAAATTTTTAAAAATTTCCAATTTTAGGCGCGAAAATATTAAGTGCCCCCAAAATTTTATTTTTTACTTTCTCTATATAAAGAGAAAGTATTGTGATGGCGCGAAAATTCGATTTTGAGATTTTGATGGATTTACACGTTTTGAGGTTCTCTGGGTCCAAAAAAGTGGTTTTTAAAAAATGTCTGTCCGTCGTCTGTCTGTCGTCTGTCGTCTGTGCAGACGCCTGGAGCCTAAACTACTGGGCCGATTTTGACGAAATTTGGCAAACACGTTCAGAAAAATCATACCCCGAGGCGAAATCGAGAAATGAATTATAACTCCAAATTTGAGGGCGCTACCCCCCAAAAAACTCTGAAAAAACACGAAAATTATTTCTCGATTTTGATTAAAAAATTCTACAATGTAGTCAATTTAAATACGAATCTAATGATATAAGCCGTTTTCCCGGGAAAATCTAGTTCCTGAGAAAATAGCTAAAAACGCGGATGGAGAGAGCCCGGGTTCGATTCCCCGCCCGGGAGAAGTTATTTTTATGATATTTTTGATGAAATTTCCAATAGTAATTAAATGTACATATATGAGAAAGTTTGTCTGAGTTGTCTCGGACCGATTTTTTAAAATTTTGAGTTGCGTATCAAACGAAAGCTGAGGAATAGTCGGACACAAATATTGCATTCCTAATAGGTTAAAAAAATCAAAATATGTATACCCAAAAAAACATTCTCCCTCCCCCAACCACTATAATATAACGGTCGGTCCTAAAATTTCGAAATAATTCATTGTTATACCTTATGGTGGGGCGATGAATATTTTCTGAATAATATAATATATCTTGTCTTTATTACTGATAAAAAATATTGTTTCCCCCCGGGGGATCGAACCCTTGAGATTGAAGACAAAATATCATAATTACATAACGGGTATGCTTATTCATCTACAAAACCCTAAAAAGTACTTGGACGCAAGTACTTCCCTGTGATTTTTATTTTATTAAAATCCATTTTAAAGACCGTCTTATTTTTTGTTTTTCTAGAGTTGTTTAAATTAAGATTACATTACAACGTCCATATTCATTATTGAAAGTAAAGATTTAGAAGCAAGTTTACAATATAAGAAACACTCAAAGGGAACGAGAATAAAGTTTATTTTTATTATTAAGAATTGTCTCTTAAGAAAACAATTTACTCTATTTATCATATTCGATATACTTAAAACCTAATTTTGTCCTGCGACAAAATTCCTAGAATTTTCAGAGTACCTCTATTTCAATGCAACGAAAATCACTCCTTTATACTTGAGAACCTAAGGTAAGCGAACACAAGAGTGTACAACGGATTGGGTCACTTTGAATCGAATTTCAAAGTAATATTGGCATTGAAAGTGTTCGATGATCGGGCTGCTTCTAAGAAACCTCTTTTTGAAATGGATATACCTATCCAATGATGACTTGTATGACTTTTATGAATTATGATTTTATCCAATGATGAATTATTTATTTTAAATTATTTTTGATCAAGAAATGAAACATAAAGCAATAGTGGCAGAGTGAAATTTCACACTCTTTTTAAAGATTTGATAAAGAAATTGTAGTAGGTATATATTATACCAGGGGCCGACGATTTCGGGGCCCCCGCAAGATGAAGAATTGAGGTCCCTAATTTATATTTTTTTCACGTTTTTTCAATTTTTTTGGGGGGGGGGTAGCGCCAAATTTGGAGCTAAATTTCTCGATTTTTCTGAACAATAGTTTAGGCACCAGGCGTCCGCACTGACGACTTTTTGTACGGCATTTTGTAAAAACCACTTTCTTGGATTCAAGGGACCTTAAAACGTGGAGGTAAATCCATCAAAATCAAATTTTCGCGCCATCACAATACTTTCTCTTTTTGTATGAGAAAGAAAAAATACAGATGATTGAAATATTTTTTTTTCGATAGGTATCTGTTATAACCGTCACACATGTTAAACCTTCTTTAATATTATACCTAATATGCCAATGATTTTTTTAATTTCTTAATTACAAGTTATTAAAACTTTTTACACGTTCATTATAGTTTTAACTTTTGTTTCAAATCGTTTTTACAGTTTTAAGAAACGGAAGTTCACGAAAACAAACAACAAAAAAGTGGGAATAGTAAAATAACCTGGATATCTCGAGCCCCTCCTTGACCTGTTCGTATGGACATTATGAATATGATCCGATCACCTATTTTTGGTGGAATGAATTTGAACCGATACGATCCGTCGTTCTTCATTCACACAGCGTTTTGAACTAGCGGATCGTTTTCAATACCGTTCCCAAAACGATGTGTGATCGTAGTAATGTCACGTCAATAAAACTGTAATTAAATGTAATTATAAATGTAAGAATACATTATAAGAAAGGAGCTCTAGGTCTAGGTCTAGGGTTTCAACAACAAATAGATTTCTACTAACAATTGGCTAGTTACATATTATCAACAAAATTAATAATTACACGAAATAACAAAATGTATGCACTTATGTAACTAAAAATATATTATTAATAAAATCATATTTTTAAGTCAAACATTAGTAAACCGAGGTTTGCCTATATACTTATACTACATATACGTTATGTTGAAATGCAATAAAATTTTAATTCAATTTTTTAAGATTTTGGTAGTTTTCATACTACGGAAAGTTTAAATTTTAAATTAAATCAAATTATAATCATTATTAACACTGGGAGACAGACAGAGAAAAATTGACTCCAGCGCCGGGACTTGAACCACGGGCCTTCTGTATTTCGTGGTTCAAGTCCCGGCGCTGGAGTCAATTTTTCTCTGTCTGTCTCCCAGTGTTAATAATCATTATAATTTGATTTAAATTAAAATTTAAATGTATGTATTTACAATGTATTTACAATTTAACATACAATAATTATAAATTACAAATTCTTACATAAATAATTATACAGTAGTTACAAATTAACATCAAAACAAGTCATAAGAGCCCCCTAGAAGGAAATCCTTGAAACAAGAGAACATCACCCAGAAAATCACAGGAAATCTATCTATATTATTAAAAAAGTTTTGTTAACAAACGAGTCCTGTGAGAGTGACATACTTAACTGAGAGTAGAGTGCGTTAGGAGATACCCCCTAGAAGAGGGTTGAGTCCGGGGGGGGGAAGGAGAGCTTGAGTGTGACATAGTACTAACCATGTAGACAGAGTGAGGGTGATATTATATTCGTCCGAGAAGAGAAAAGCCTGTAAAGCGAGACAGAGAGTAGGTATATTAAAATGTCAGTGAGAAAAGGAAAGTAGATAGTAGTTGGGGCTTCCTCCACTACACCTCAGCCACAATCCTACTTCCCATCTTATATTCCATAACTATACTATTTCCCTTCTTACACCACGTCGGCCGCTACCACGTCTTTTGGGGGGTTGGCGAGCGAAGCGAGTAGCCCCCTAGTTTAAATAAAAAAAATAAAAGAGTAAAAGAGTTTACACAGAGAGAGAGAAAGAAATAGTTGTTGAAACAGAGAAAAAATTCTTGGAACTGACTCGTCACCCACACCACCTGCACTCGGATTCTTATTAAAATAAAACAAAAAAAAACCTTAATTTAAAACTATCATTTCCGGTTTGTGGTTTTGTTATTATAAAACATTTTACTGTCAGGCTTCCCTTTATTTTTATCTTTAAATATTACTCTAAATTCTGAGAAATTAAAAGATATAGGTTTAAAGAAAGTCACAACAATATAAACTTTTAAGAAAAAAAAAACATTATCAAATTAATAGTGAAGAACGCCTTAAATAAAATCAACGATTTCAAGGAAGAAAAAAAATTAAACTACATATTTATGTATAATATCTAAACTAAATGATCAAATGATTTGAAAATAAGCAAATAAAAACAATGTTCTATTTTCAACAGTACATATATTTTTCTTCTACTTACCTACATACTTTAACTAAAACTGTATAAAAAGTTAATAATTATTCAAAATGTTTGTCAAATTAAACTTCTCAACTTTGATCAGCTGTGTTTCATTCTTATTTATTTAACGTACAACATTATTATTATGCTGTATTTTGTTTATATTTTTGTTTTTATTGTTGTTTTTAGGGAAACAAACTACATATTATTTAATAAGTAAGGATTTTCGAAAGTCGAGGGTTTCAAACATATAATTATATGTTCAAACAACTATCCATATCCTCGGAATACTGCTAACACCAGGGGTGCCCAAAGGGGGGATTCATGGCGCAAAGTGCGCCATTAAAAAAAAAATTGGGGGGGATTTTTTAAAATCTACAAATAAATACAATTTATTGTATTAGTAAGTATTGTTTTATAAAGTTTCAATTTACATTAATTTATGTATGTACGGTAAGGTCATAATGATAAATTTATATTTTTATCTATTACTGTATTATAGTTTATAATGTGTGGTGTTGTTCGCACAGATTTTCTTTGATCGTGGAGAAATCTATGGACGTGTGTCCTCAAATGAGAAACATGTTTTCTTTACTGCAAGAAATTTATGGTTTTTTTGTGGACATAGACGACACCACATGTTTATTGACAACCAAGAAACAAAGGGCCTAAAACAAAAGAAAATGAGATTAAAAAGAGTATTGACAACAAGACGGTCAAGTAAATACGATTCACTGAAAACTGTTTTGACATGTTACGACACGATTCTAAGAACTCTTGAAGATATACATCAAGATCAACATTCAGATAACGACACAAGAGCTACTGCAAAAGGGCTTATAAAAAAGATGAAGGATTTTGAAGCTGTTGCTGCAATGCACATTGCATCAGCTTTGTTTGCAGTATTGTCTCCTATTACTGCATGCTTACAATCTAAGACGATAGACTATGGAATAGTTCCTACAGTCATTTTAGACACTAAAACCAAACTTCAAGCTTTTCGAAGTGAGGAAAAGTGGGACAAAATAGCACATGAAATTACCAAATTTGCTTACAACAATAATTTGGACCTGACCACCAAACAGAGATTAACTAAAAGGAAACGGTTGATGGATGAATTAGCTATTGATGAGACAATTGTAGAACCAAATAAAAAAATTAGGGTTGAAATTTTTTTCACAGTTTTAGACTCTCTTTGTTCTCAAATCGAAGACAGATTTCCAGAAAAATCATAAACAATGATAAAGCAAATGTCACACTTTTCTCATGAGGGATTGATTAAAATAGCTGAAAAATGAAAACCACTTAATTCTTCTAATGTAGAAGATTTATTTTCATACTATAACCTTAACAGTGAACTTGTCGTCTCCGAGCTGGAAACATTCAGCAGTCTATACAAAGCTACTTATCAAGAAATAGACATTTCAGACATCCTTTATGAACATGGACCTGAAGATCCTTCAGACGGTGAGATGTCATCAAGCCAAGAAGATGAGACAGCTTAAAATGAAGGAAAACCAAACGAGAAAAACCGTGAAAATGAGAGGATGACTGACCAGTGGATAAAACAAGGTTTTATTCGGCCCTACCGGTGCATTATACAAATTTCATCATTTCCAAATTTAACTGTAATGTACAGAATTCTTCTTTTTTTGGCAGTCACTAGCTGTTCTGCCGAAGAACATACAACATACAAAAGAAAATACTGCCATTTTTTTTTTTTAATACATATTTTTTACGTTCAGCTCATATTCAATTTCACCTCATAACAGCATAAAAACGCTGTTTTAAGAGGTCATATTTTCAAAATTTTCCGGGGGAGTGCCCCCGGACCCCCCACCATAAATCCCATCCCCCAATAATTAACTGTAGCCGATGCCTATGACTTACAGTTATATATTGTACTCCAGTAAGCATAAGCACAACATTTTCTAACGAATACATTCAAAAACAATTGTTACTTAGCGCGCGGAGTTTTTTTTTTTGTTTATTAGCTGTACATTGTCCATTTTTTTGGGGGGGGGGAGCAGGATTTAGGGGGGAATAGCGCCATAGGCCTTGGGGGGGATGGGCACCCCTGGCTAACACACAGCCTTGTGATCTGTTCATTTTGGAAATTATGAACAACATGGATTCATATCTACCCTTCTGATGTAAAATGAAAGAGAATGCCTTCCTTTGAATGTACATAAATAAATAATGTCCCAAAATTAGCTTCTAAATGATCCAGTGACGCGGTTCTCGGTTGAATTGAACGGTAATTATTTCCCGGATTTATGAAGTTCCCGCTTTTTATCCTGTCGTTCGTTCCAAGACCGAATAAAATAAGTCTAGATTGAACTTATCTTGTTCAAATGAAAACGATGGATGTCTTTGCTCATCTTTTTCGTGTTATTCCCGTATTCTCATTACTTTGTTAAAGAAGGATTAATGATTTATGTATTACCTATTATACTCTCCGCCATTTTTAAAAATGTAATACGGAGAATAGAAAAAGTTACAAATTCAAAAGACTACGAGGGAAATCACTGCAATATATTGTTAAAATAGTTAATAAGGCCGCTAAATACACAATAACTCGAAAAAAAAAACACCAGATATCATACCTTGATTAGTTCGACGTGGGACGCGGTTGATATGAAAAAGTTCGCATAAAACTGTAGTAAAGATAGGTTAAACTTTCATTTTTCCTTATAATCAGCTGATATAAAGAAAAAAAGAGAACCATAAAAAAAAAAAAAATTAAAAAAAAAAAATCTAAAACAAATTAAGTTAAATAAATTATTATTATAAAATAAAACAACATAATGCTGTAACAGATTAAAATAAAAAATAAAACGATATACATAATAATTTATTTCCTCGTTTTTTTACATCTAAAGGTATATCATAATATTATTTTACATAAATCATTATGTATTTTTTAAATTTTAAATTTGAAAAATAATTCTATGCTTACGTGATTGGCAACACTGAGTAGTCTAGGAGCTTGTTTATTTCTTTAATATCATTATTTTAATTTTTTGTTACAAAGTTCAAAGTTATTACAACAGGTTTACTTTTGTCATATTTATTTAATTCATAGCCAAGCAGTTTCTACAATAAATACTGTTGAATTTTTTCGTTAGTTAAAGTTCTTGTTCAGGTTCAGGGAGGGATATGTACCTAGTTTGTTTTTGTCCATCTTACTGAATAACTGAAGTAATAAATAATGAGTGATAAATAATAAGTAATAATAAATACTGAAGTAACTTAAATGCTTAAACAGGACTAGTAGTTTTTTGAGGAGGGGGTTGGGGGGCACATATTAATCTCGAAACAAACGTTAGTGTTTTAGGGTTTAAACGTGTTTTCGAATACAACTTCCGCTTATATCTCACAAATATTAAAAACTAATTGAAAATTCAAGGCCTCTGTGCACTTTCGGTGTTAAAATAGCATACTCACTCTCATCATAGAGTAGTTCTGGATCTAGATTTTTTACATTTCTTAATAATGAAAAGTGGCAAACCTGGATGTAATACCGCGCAACAGCTAAAAGCTCAAGGAAACATAATATTGTAAACAGCTGGAATAACAACACTACAAGATCTCTGGAATCTAGAAGTTATCGAATACTGTTTTAAATTTGACCGTGATTTTTGTCTTGACGATTTGATATTTTTATGTCAGTGTGATTATTGTGGTGCTATAACGTTCTATTAGATATCTGTTATTCTTTTATATTGTTCAAAAATGAGTGATCCCGTGTTCAAAGAAGTGACTGACTGTTTCAAGGGGTTTATAGAATCGTCTATAAATAATTTGTCTCGTAAGTATTTCCTACGTTAATTAGACCATCCAAAATATTAATAAAAGTTTCTAGCTAGCACTTTCCTGTATTACTTTTGCTAAAAAACGATTCTAATTTGAAGCTCGTGGTTATTGCACCAAAATGGGCGTCTCAATTCAGATGATATTCTATTGGAATTATTTATTATTTTGCGTAAATTTTCTGTTGATGACCCTCTTGGATTTTCCTTCCACTGATAGACAACTGTCTTTTTTACCTATTATTTTGTACAGTTATACATTAACTAATGTGGTTTAAAATTAATCAGTTAACGACTACTATAGGAAATATTGAAGATAACGAGATGCTACAGCCATAATAGATTTTATAAAGTAAAAATTAATTTATTAAAAAAAAATTAACGAAAGTAAACAGGATAATTAGAATTAATGGGCTAAATAATGCATATTTACCGTTAAAAAAACATATTTTATTAAATCAATTTGATGACAGTCGTTTTTCAGTTAATCCATTACATAATGCTCTTAGCTTTTCGTCGATTTAGCTATTCTAGCTTGCAGGAGGTTGTTTGAAGCTTCTTAAAAATTGTTAGAGTTAGAATACGACGTATTTATGTTTAATATTATATTCCAGTGGATATTTGGTTGTCATAATGTCAATAATGTGTCATGGTTTAACCTTCCTTTCCCAGAGAAAGGTTTTTGTTTAATTCATTATTGTGCAATACATATCAGATATCCTATTTGTGGTGTATAATCATAATCAGCATGCTGTTAATTTATTGTGTTTCATACTGATAAATATTTGAATGACGTTTATTTTTATAACTTTAGCTGATTACTTTATCTTTGATCTTATTAACACAGTTATTTTTTTTTGTTTAAATAGATATGTTTTTTCTTTTTGTATTTCTCTTTTTTAGAAAAGAGGATAAAGGGAAAAAGTTATATAACAGATTCTTGTCAAGGATTTTAAGATATATATCAGCTGATTCTTTTAATGTCTCCTCAATAATAGTCTGTTATATATAATAAACATACAAGGTGTAGCAGAAGACACTGCCACATTTTGATGGTGTGTTCAAAACTACAGTCTGTCCTAAATGTGAGTTAATGCGTTGACAGCGTGGGAAAAACTAGCAAATAGGGTGGGGAGCCAATGAGAGCTCGAGGTTTTCGGTTTTCCCGGACAAAAGGTCGGGCCAGGCAAAGATAAATATTTTATCCCTCTGAGAGGTTGGCCAATCTGTGTGTCAGATTGGCCGCACTGTCAACACACTTACTCTCGTTTGGGACAGACTGTAGGAGGTGGTTAGAAATACCTTTAAGATCTAAATATCTAAACCAGTTATGGCTTAACTAAATTAAGATTTTGTATCCATGTATGCTTTTGAACCTATGTGTTGCCAACCAACCTATGTGTAGGAAAAAATAAAACTACGACATAATCTTAAGGTGGTTTATCCAGTGATATTTTTGTTTGCCTAGTTGGCTGGACCATTTATAGCTTTTGGCCAATTTATTTTACCTTGGTTAACTTGTAATACTTGGTGATGATATTATACTTCTTTATTTAGAAAAGAAGATATATCGTAAATTATAGATCTCTGAAAAACCTTTAAGAGATACTGCTGACGCTTTAATATCCCTGCTTCTTTTTCTTTTTAATTTTATTCAATAATAAACATACAAATAATACAAGAGATGAACAAATATTGAAGGTTTTCCAGCAATATGAATTAAAACTTCTCGACTTAGTTTGATGTTAGACCACAATGAGAGCTAGCGATGTTTTACAGACTCTTTATAATTTATAACTACTCCTTGATGTATTTACAAACCTTGATATTTTTTATTAAATGAAGTTACGTTATTGGCCTTCAGGTCTCAGTACTGGGCTGGATAGTTCACGATTGTGTATCTACCATACTTATCATTTTTGATCTTTTTACCCAAGTATATTTAGCATGGATGTGTTATTGTATGTTAACAGCTGAAGACATGGAGGCTTCAAGAGGAGATATAGCTACTCTTATAGAGAGCTACGCTCAGCTTCTCAGTCATCATGATTTGACTTGTTCAGCGGCTGAAGAGGTTGCATCAGTCCTTAATTCTAAAGACCTCAAGCTTGAGGATTTCAATGCTACTGAGGTACTCTCTTTACTTGTGCTTATGTTAGTATTTATCTAGTGTGCAGTGTTATATAAGTTCCCAAACTTATTTACATTACATATTTGCCACCCTTTTTCACAAAAAATTGCCTTTGCCCTCCTAAAAAGCTGGATACTGTACATAGTGTTCTCTAGAATTCTAGACAATAATGTAAACAAGCTATATTGCTGCGGATTTGATTAATTATATTATTTATTCCCTAAATTATTGTTAACTGTTGCAGATCTTCAAGAATGAGCTGTCACAGTTGCAAAACTCTGGTGACAAAAAGAAGAAGAAGAATCCCTGTGAAGAGCTTCATAAACTTCTTGACGATGCAGGTAAATAAGACAAAATGGTAAAACTGAATAATATGAGACGGTTTATAGAAAAGATGGTGGAGCCTCACTCCAACGTATTTGTTTGACAAAGGGATATCATCTCTCCTATGAACAAATCATACATATATAATTTCTCAAATGTTTAACTCATACAAATGAACTGTTTGACGAAGGGATATAATCTCTCAAGTGTATAAATTAAGCAAAGTTGTGCCGCCAAGCGATTCTCAACTTAAAAATTAAATGAACTGTTGGAAGGTTTTCCAGTGTTATATAAGATTATTGAATATAAGTGAGGGGCCTTGGTAGTTTGTATATTATAAGAGTAGTTGGCGTCGTCATAACTTGGATGTAGTGACCACTGATCTGGGTTTGATTCCCAGACCTGGCCCTGCCTGTTGGGTGTTCACCTAGCATCTCCATATAAATGGATAGCTGCTAATGTTAAGTGGCAACTAACTGGATGCGTATGCCAATTGTAAGTTTTATACAGCTGATGGAGCTAAAATCTAACCCCCTGCCATCCATTACATTTACATGTAGTTGTATAAGCCCTTTGGCAGGCCTAAAGTTATTGCCGCTCGGAGTTAGTTAGTTATTAAATGTAAGTTTAGTGATAAGTTTGGTCAATATAAATACAAACTTAATAGCTAATGCTAATAATAAAAAAAAAAAAAAAAATACGTGTGGTGTCACGTACACCACACGTACACAGACAGAGATGCGGAAGGCCCGGGTTCGAGTCCCGGCGCCGGAGTCTATTTTTGTCTGATTATAATTTGATAAAGAAATATAAATTATTAAATCACACTGCTAAGTACAATACGTTGCTAACTACTTATACATGGCGGAGTTAGAAAAGAGACAAAATTAAAAGTAACTAACTGTTTGTACCAAGCGGAGTTAAGGCAATATTGTTAAAAAAAAAAAAAAATGTTAAAAAGTGTTATTTGTATCATTAAAGCAAGTATCTTACAATAAATATGTATGTATTATAAATATGTATATGTATTATATAAGAAAAAATTTAGTTAAAGAGTATGATTGTAAAGAATATTAGATTGAAATAAGTGACATTTTACATATATAACAAAAATAAACAAAACAAGTCAAGTAACAGGCTTCCTTAATAACACTTTTTCCCGTCTTAACATTTTTGAAGCTTACGTTTACGCGAGCGTTGCGTGTGAACGCTTGGGCGGATAACGTTGTCCAACGAACTTAGCCTGGGCATTGGTAAAATGAACATTTGTACCTAATTTCAACTAACTCGGTGAACTTTTACTCATGTTATTGTCATCGGTAGAATTTGTGACGGTGATTTTGGTCGTTTTTTCGGATTCACTCCCGTGGATCCAGAACATGCCATAAGGAACTTCGTTCCAAAAATAGCAATTTTGTAATGGAGATGATCTTCATTAATTAGTTCTTCTAACAGTTTGGCTTCAGCTCCTTCCTAATCTCTTCTTTCTTACCCTTTATTTCTTGTTGCTTTAATTTTTAAAAATACTATCACAAAATGGTAGCAGCAATGTGTGTTAACACTTTACATGATGTAAAAACTGTGTAGAGGTGAGGCAGCTCCAGTTCCATTCTATGGAAGGTTAGAGGTATTAATTGTTAACAGATTGGCTCAATGAAGGGCTAGTTAGTCTCTGAACTAACGGGCTGACAAGCAGGAGTGGAGGGGTGCCTCTAAGTAGTCTCACTCTTCAATGTACTCATACCTTAAGAAATGACATAATAATGAAGATGTGATTAAAACAAGTGTGTCTGTGTTTTGTTTAGGTGAGACTAGCGAGCTGGAAGTGGTGAGTCAAAAGCAGACAGGACAGCTAGATCCGTTCACTCAGAAGCCCATAGAGCATCCGGCCAAATCAACTAAGTGTAACCACCTGTTTGATTACAGAACTATTACCCGCATGTTCTCACACCTCAAGGGAAACAAACTCACACTTAAGTAAGTATACCTATATAAAGTTTTTTAAAACTCTTGCAAACCTGGTGTGTAAGGAGCATATATTGCAAGTGTTGTTACTATGACATGTTTATTGTTTATAGTATGGACAGGATTGGCCAAATCCACATAACCACACACAATCCCTTTTCAGTTATTAATGAGCCCCTGGCTTGGGTTCTAAACCTAATGACATAGACCAGCGGTTCCCAAACATATCCCAACAATGGTCACACATCCCATACAATGGTTTGCAACCCATTGTTTGGGAACCGCTGGTCTATGTCTTTTGGTTGGTTCGCGGAGCAATAAAGGTGGGTTGCAGATTGGGTGCCTTTTAAACATGTTTTGGGCTGCAAAAATGAAATCTTTCACTATAAAATTAAATAATCATCTAAAAATTCTCTACAAAGAGTAAAATTTAACTATGTTCTAAAGTCTAAACCTAAACTACCAGCAAGTAATGTGTAAAATAAACCATGTGTGTGTGTAAGCTATGTGTAAGTGGGCCGCGAAAAAATATTCCAGGTGGAGGTGGGTCCCAAGACAGGAAAGTTTGGGAAATGCGGACATAGACACTTAGACGGGTTAATAGAGTAAGCTCAGTTCTGCTTATTACTGCAGTTTAAAACTTGTCTTACGTCTCTGGTATTTGAACCACATTGGTTTTGTGATTTAGCCACTTACTTAAGTTTTAACTGCTAACTACTTAGCTATGCCAATCCCATATTTTTCAAGGAGCTTATGTGTTTAATGGTCTGTCCAATCTTGTGAATCTCCTCTGGTTTATTGCAAAAACAGTCACTACCATGAATAGGAAAAAAAAAAAAAACTTTTAGCAAATCTCGACTAGGTTCGTAAACCCTTTTGTATCTGCATTAAAAACTTGTGTATCTGCATTAAACAAATTGGCTTTTAGATCATAATAAAAAATGTGAAAAAATCTGCAGACAAACCTTGGCTTATATAAGGACAGTGGGAAAGAATGGGGATTATACACACTATTTATTCACAGGTAGCTTGGTTTGTCTTACCCTCATGTTTTAACTTACTGCCTGGGGAGGACTTAACACTCTTATATCAGGTTTAGCATATTGTCCGGGGAGGGCTAAAGAGCGTTAATTTACAACTAAATAAAACATATAAATATGTGTTGTTCAAATTTCCTCTTTCTAAGACATGTATATAACTGTTTAGATGTCCTCACATTGGTTGCGTGGCTGTACTTAAACTTGAAGATATAGAAGAACTCTGATAACTTGTATCATCACATCACCTGAAGATTTCCCCTCATCAAACTTTAAAACGATGTTTCACAACCATCTTTACATTGGACCTTTGACTGAACTATTCATCTAGTGAAGTTTTAAGTTGCTTAGACTTTCTGAACTTTCCAGATTAGCTGTAGCAAACTAATAACATGTACTTTATGTATCATAATATGTACTTGATTTTTTTTTTTTTTTTTTTGAAAACTTGATTTTTTTTTGAAAACTTGATTTTTTTTTTTTTAAATTAAAATTAAATGGTTTTTAAATTTTTGAAATAAAATATGATTTTTTTTTAAACAAAGTTGTATGTATGTTGTCTAAAATGTGAAATGAATGTTAAGTCACAGATTCTGCAACAGGTTGTATGTCAAAATGATGAACAACACTTGGGTTTACACTGACATATACTTGACTAAATTTATCAAAATATGAGAGATAATACAATCAATATATTAGAGATATTTCAGTTTGTTCACACCTTTTAACACTCTAATCTGGGTAACACTCTCATAAGAGGTTTTGTAGGTGGCTAAGATTAATTTGGGGTTCAGTTGTGTCATAAGTTTTTTTAGTTTGTTATTACATAATATTACCATGATAAATATGTGAAAAACTAAAAACGCCAAACAATATTTATATATTGAAGTATGTGACGAATTAGATGTCTGAGAATTTGAGACAAGTTTAGCCATTGTTTCTCTTACTCCATCAATTAACTGGATGCAAAGATAGCTACTCATATAACAGACAACACCTGAACAAACACACCTTTCAGGTATGTTTATGATTAGGTATGATGATATTATTATTATAATTAATGCATATGTCCATGTATTTTGCACAATTGCCAGTGCTAAAACACCGCTGAAGAAGACAATGCATGACTCAATCATTAAAGTGAGACAAGCATTGCATTAATGTTGGCTTTCAAACTGAGTTAGTTATTTCCAATAATATAATTTTTTCAAACATCAATAATTATAAAAAGTTAAACAATAATAATAAATTTACCAATTTGTCATCTTTTGTAAATTTATGAAAATATAACACAAAAATGAAAGTGTGCCTAGCCATCATGAAGTAAATATGCAATAAAATTGGTTAAATTAAAATAATTTGGCTGACAGTAGTTGATGTGCTGGCCCATTCATTTTGCTCTGCAATAATTGTAAAAAGTCTTTTGATAGACTTATGATACTTGGAAGCTATTGCTCATAGGATTATTATTATGCTTGAATTCAAATTTTAATCTTTATACTGTTCAATTTTAAAACAATTGGGGAATGTGCATTAATACTCAAAACCAGCAATCACTAAAGAGATAAATTGTTTTGAAATATTTTAGATCAGATGAACTCAAGAATAATAGTCTTTGTGTCCCAATTTAATTATTATTCCTCGTTTTTATTGAACTTGACTTCTTTGTGAGGCACACATTTTGTAATCAATTTTTAACTCACTTTCTGACTACCTATAAAGCTACCACATTGACATGCTGTCACACCGATTCTTCTCTGGCTAAGAAGTTCCAAATTTATGCATTCACACAATTTTTCATACTTGAAGATTTTTCGATTCATGAACTGAAAGTACAAGTAATGTTCAACTTTTTCTGCTGCATATTCCAGTGTTATGTACTTAAGTGGTAGTCTTGTGAGAGGCCTCGACAATTGTTCAGGGTTAACCCTTAAGAGTGAGAGGCAGAAGAGATAACTGTGGATTGTATATCTATAGTTGTACAAGCCCTTTGGCAGCCCTAAGATTATTATTATTACAAATTCAGCTATTTATACTCTTCTTCGTTATTTTACTTTATTTATTTTTAAGGTGGGATTCCTATGCTGCGTCTGACGCACTGTGTCAAATTTCTAATCCTTCAACAAGTGCCAATTGACAAGTGTCTCAAAACAACCTTCCTTAATTCTTGATTTGAAAATAGGGTGTGCAGCAGCATTGCCCTGACTTATTAGTTCCAGTAAACTGTCTTCGTCTTTAATCTGTTTTAAGTTCAAATAGAAGAGCAAATCATTGTCACCCTCTCACTACCGAGGCCGCAGATTAACTGAACGTATGCATAGGAAACCCTCTAACCTGCATCAGACGGAGCATAGGAATCCCACCTTTAAAGATAAGATAACAAAAATGTCTAAAATGAGTTTTTTCTACTCAAATTTTGTAAAATTTTACTCATATAGTGGATAAAAACTCTAGAAGCAAACATTTAATTAGATAATTGTCAAAAAACTCACAATTTAATGCAGACCACCTTAGATGGTCATTAGTGAACTGATAAATCTTTCAAGCTTTGTTCACCAAAAATGTTGTAAATTATTAAGTTACAAATAATGATAATAATAATAGCAATAATAAATGTATTACAAAAACTATGTACCTCTCTTTTATCTTTTGTAAAAAAACCCAAATTTTCTTATCTTAATTTGCCTTAAGAACCAAGGAATACTGTAAGTTTCATATATGTAAACAAACAAATAATCTTACCCCTTTATATTAGATATGGGATGTCTATGGAAGTCATCTTCAAGGAATAGCATTAATTGCCTCTTATGTAAAATAACAAATTTTATGTTTATGTAAAATATACAAATTTCAATTCTCATAAAGAGACAATTCATGTTATTCCTTATTTCTTTATATAATAATAAATATATTAAAAGATAATAAGGAAAAGCTATATTACCAGAAGACTGTAATTAATTCGGGACTACCAGAACCTCCACCCTCATATAATATATAGAATAGATTTAGTCAAAATCAGATGAGTAGTTTTTAAAAAATATGGGTGTTATTAAAAATATCGGTCTTACAAGGGTTTAACAATCAAAAGGTTGGTCTTCCTTGATACTAAATTAGACATAAGCAAACTCAAGTTAGCATTAAGCATAGTGTAACGGTGAAGCCAAGTCTAGGATATTCTAGTAAAGCAGTGTAGACCTTAGGCTAGCAAAGGCTCGAATTTCTGTCTAGTGGTGCTTTCCCCCACAAGGAATCTATCAGACAGCCCTAGCTTAGTCACACAAGGAGTTTGATCTTGGCTCTGCAGTGGGTTTGGATCCTACCGCTGCCACCACTGTAGCGGGGATTTGGAAAGTAAATACTGGCGTCTCAACCTGGTTTGGGGCACCAGTCTCCTCGGAGGCTAAAAATCATCTTTAATTTTGTCTGTTATGAGCTAAGTTAACTTATTTAGTTATCCATAATTCTTAAATAATTGATATATTAATGAGGCGGTAATTTCCAAAATTGCCTAAATCCAAAAATATAAAAAGTCTAAACCTTGTAGGTTTGTATCTATCAAAATTTAAGTGAAAAATTATCTAAACTCATTCCATCCCGTGTTAAAACTATGTCCAAAATTCTGTTCTGTCCTGTTTCAAAACTGCCATAAAAAAGGCACTTCCCATAACCATCATAATTCAATATTGTTAATTTCTGTATCAAACCTGCCTACATCCACACTGTATTAGTAGTAGTAGTATTAAGGGGGCGGGGAGGCCAAGCCTGGCAACTAGACCGCATTCCGGTTTTTGCCAACCCCTGAACTCATACCTATCGAACCATCAGAATTACCCTTAAATCTCCTTGTTTGGGTCACAAAGGAGAGAATGTCTTGCCACTTTGATGCAACAAGCTCCTATTCCCTGATTTCCCCTTTTCCTGATACATGGAAGCGCTCATATATTATGGTCGCTGTACATGGTCTGCTGTATCCTTCACATGCTCCCATAAAGTGGTAATGGTCTCCTCTTCAATCCCGCTCATTGAACTGATGAAGTTATCTTCGATTTTCAATAATGCCAGATGTCATCTGAGTTGGGAGTGTCGAGTTAAGACTCCAACCATATTTCTAAGGCTAGGTCTCCTTAGTCCAATAATGCCAGATGTCATCTGAGTTGGGTGTGTCGAGTTAAGACTCCAACCATATTTCTAAGGCTAGGTCTCCTTAGTCCAATAATGCCAGATGTCATCTGAGTTGGGAGTGTCGAGTTAAGACTCCAACCATATTTCTAAGGCTAGGTCTCCTTAGTCCAATAATGCCAGATGTCATCTGAGTTGGGAGTGTCGAGGTAAGACTCCAACCATATTTCTAAGGCTAGGTCTCCTTAGTCCAATAATGCCAGATGTCATCTGAGTTGGGAGTGTCGAGTTAAGACTCCAACCATATTTCTAAGGCTAGGTCTCCTTAGTCCAATAAGCCTTCGGTTTTCCTTTTTGTCTAGGTCAGGCACTAGCATTTTTGACTGCCTGCAGCCTTCTGTTTCTAATTACGGCCTTATTGCTTTTTCCTAGATCCACGTGTTGCTGGCTGTTCTCGCCTGTTTGACCAATCAATGGCGGGTTTCCGGTCCACAGAATAGCATGGAAGCTAATCTTCGTTACTTCATCTGCTTTCTCGTTCTTTGGGAAACCCTGTATGCCTTGAGACCCAAAGCAGTGTGACCTCTTTCCTCTCTGGAAGGAGCCCACACTATATTAATATTATATTATTTTTGTTTTAATGGTTTTTGTACTTTTGCTTCCGAGCTTACCTAAGGTGATGGAAGCTATGATTTGTCTCTGATTTAAAAATTTCCTAGACAGAAATCTGGGTACATTTTTTGGCCCCTTGTCTGTCTGTTGATCTGTTCAAAAAAGTTCCTAACAAGCATATCTTCAAAATTATTCGTCTAATTTTAATGAAATTTAGGTTGTAAGTCATAATTAGTTTATTGTTGGTCAAATATAAGTTTCATACCTCATTGGTTTCTTTTTCACATGTGCAGGGAGCCAGCGTAACCGTGTGCGTTAAATTACTTACCACGTCTGCTTGGCCATCACTGAATTATGAGCGGAACGAGATGGGGTTCAATACCTTGCTGTGACACTCTGATTTATATGGCTCACTATTGATCACATGCTCGCTTCGGCGGTACAATGAACAAATGTATGATGTGTGAAGTGGCTGCAACTCTCTACCACGGGGCGTAAAAAGGGCCTAAAAGATGGCCTAATTGCAAAGTTCAAACAGGTGGTTCGTCCTACCCGTCCTAGTAGGAATTACTAGACTACTGCTACTACTACTACTACTACTACTTTTCCACATGCGCACAATTTTTTTTTAATTAACACCTAAATCTTAAAAAGGCTAATTAGATAATAATAATCTTAAGGCTAATTGGATAATAATAATAATAATCATAGCCCTATAATAATTTTAACAGTCACGACAAACAAGTAACGACAAACAAGTAAAGACAAATAAGAGGCGTGTAAAAATACAAATTTAAAAAAAAAAAAAAAAAAAAAAAAAAAAAAAAATGATAAGAACAATGGATATAATGAGAAAGACCAAATGAAGATATGTTTATGGTGATAGAATTTATGGAGATAGGATGTTATGTAAGATATNATAGCAATAATAAATGTATTACAAAAACTATGTACCTCTCTTTTATCTTTTGTAAAAAAACCCAAATTTTCTTATCTTAATTTGCCTTAAGAACCAAGGAATACTGTAAGTTTCATATATGTAAACAAACAAATAATCTTACCCCTTTATATTAGATATGGGATGTCTATGGAAGTCATCTTCAAGGAATAGCATTAATTGCCTCTTATGTAAAATAACAAATTTTATGTTTATGTAAAATATACAAATTTCAATTCTCATAAAGAGACAATTCATGTTATTCCTTATTTCTTTATATAATAATAAATATATTAAAAGATAATAAGGAAAAGCTATATTACCAGAAGACTGTAATTAATTCGGGACTACCAGAACCTCCACCCTCATATAATATATAGAATAGATTTAGTCAAAATCAGATGAGTAGTTTTTAAAAAATATGGGTGTTATTAAAAATATCGGTCTTACAAGGGTTTAACAATCAAAAGGTTGGTCTTCCTTGATACTAAATTAGACATAAGCAAACTCAAGTTAGCATTAAGCATAGTGTAACGGTGAAGCCAAGTCTAGGATATTCTAGTAAAGCAGTGTAGACCTTAGGCTAGCAAAGGCTCGAATTTCTGTCTAGTGGTGCTTTCCCCCACAAGGAATCTATCAGACAGCCCTAGCTTAGTCACACAAGGAGTTTGATCTTGGCTCTGCAGTGGGTTTGGATCCTACCGCTGCCACCACTGTAGCGGGGATTTGGAAAGTAAATACTGGCGTCTCAACCTGGTTTGGGGCACCAGTCTCCTCGGAGGCTAAAAATCATCTTTAATTTTGTCTGTTATGAGCTAAGTTAACTTATTTAGTTATCCATAATTCTTAAATAATTGATATATTAATGAGGCGGTAATTTCCAAAATTGCCTAAATCCAAAAATATAAAAAGTCTAAACCTTGTAGGTTTGTATCTATCAAAATTTAAGTGAAAAATTATCTAAACTCATTCCATCCCGTGTTAAAACTATGTCCAAAATTCTGTTCTGTCCTGTTTCAAAACTGCCATAAAAAAGGCACTTCCCATAACCATCATAATTCAATATTGTTAATTTCTGTATCAAACCTGCCTACATCCACACTGTATTAGTAGTAGTAGTATTAAGGGGGCGGGGAGGCCAAGCCTGGCAACTAGACCGCATTCCGGTTTTTGCCAACCCCTGAACTCATACCTATCGAACCATCAGAATTACCCTTAAATCTCCTTGTTTGGGTCACAAAGGAGAGAATGTCTTGCCACTTTGATGCAACAAGCTCCTATTCCCTGATTTCCCCTTTTCCTGATACATGGAAGCGCTCATATATTATGGTCGCTGTACATGGTCTGCTGTATCCTTCACATGCTCCCATAAAGTGGTAATGGTCTCCTCTTCAATCCCACTCATTGAACTGATGAAGTTATCTTCGATTTTCAATAATGCCAGATGTCATCTGAGTTGGGAGTGTCGAGTTAAGACTCCAACCATACTTCTAAGGCTAGGTCTCCTTAGTTCAATAATGCCAGATGTCATCTGAGTTGGGTGTGTCGAGTTAAGACTCCAACCATATTTCTAAGGCTAGGTCTCCTTAGTCCAATAATGCCAGATGTCATCTGAGTTGGGAGTGTCGAGTTAAGACTCCAACCATATTTCTAAGGCTAGGTCTCCTTAGTCCAATAATGCCAGATGTCATCTGAGTTGGGAGTGTCGAGTTAAGACTCCAACCATATTTCTAAGGCTAGGTCTCCTTAGTCCAATAATGCCAGATGTCATCTGAGTTGGGAGTGTCGAGTTAAGACTCCAACCATATTTCTAAGGCTAGGTCTCCTTAGTCCAATAATGCCAGATGTCATCTGAGTTGGGAGTGTCGAGTTAAGACTCCAACCATATTTCTAAGGCTAGGTCTCCTTAGTCCAATAATGCCAGATGTCATCTGAGTTGGGAGTGTCGAGTTAAGACTCCAACCATATTTCTAAGGCTAGGTCTCCTTAGTCCAATAATGCCAGATGTCATCTGAGTTGGGAGTGTCGAGTTAAGACTCCAACCATATTTCTAAGGCTAGGTCTCCTTAGTCCAATAATGCCAGATGTCATCTGAGTTGGGAGTGTCGAGTTAAGACTCCAACCATATTTCTAAGGCTAGGTCTCCTTAGTCCAATAATGCCAGATGTCATCTGAGTTGGGAGTGTCGAGTTAAGACTCCAACCATATTTCTAAGGCTAGGTCTCCTTAGTCCAATAATGCCAGATGTCATCTGAGTTGGGAGTGTCGAGTTAAGACTCCAACCATATTTCTAAGGCTAGGTCTCCTTAGTCCAATAATGCCAGATGTCATCTGAGTTGGGAGTGTCGAGTTAAGACTCCAACCATATTTCTAAGGCTAGGTCTCCTTAGTCCAATAATGCCAGATGTCATCTGAGTTGGGAGTGTCGAGTTAAGACTCCAACCATATTTCTAAGGCTAGGTCTCCTTAGTCCAATAATGCCAGATGTCATCTGAGTTGGGAGTGTCGAGTTAAGACTCCAACCATATTTCTAAGGCTAGGTCTCCTTAGTCCAATAATGCCAGATGTCATCTGAGTTGGGAGTGTCGAGTTAAGACTCCAACCATATTTCTAAGGCTAGGTCTCCTTAGTCCAATAATGCCAGATGTCATCTGAGTTGGGAGTGTCGAGTTAAGACTCCAACCATATTTCTAAGGCTAGGTCTCCTTAGTCCAATAATGCCAGATGTCATCTGAGTTGGGAGTGTCGAGTTAAGACTCCAACCATATTTCTAAGGCTAGGTCTCCTTAGTCCAATAATGCCAGATGTCATCTGAGTTGGGAGTGTCGAGTTAAGACTCCAACCATATTTCTAAGGCTAGGTCTCCTTAGTCCAATAATGCCAGATGTCATCTGAGTTGGGAGTGTCGAGTTAAGACTCCAACCATATTTCTAAGGCTAGGTCTCCTTAGTCCAATAATGCCAGATGTCATCTGAGTTGGGAGTGTCGAGTTAAGACTCCAACCATATTTCTAAGGCTAGGTCTCCTTAGTCCAATAATGCCAGATGTCATCTGAGTTGGGAGTGTCGAGTTAAGACTCCAACCATATTTCTAAGGCTAGGTCTCCTTAGTCCAATAATGCCAGATGTCATCTGAGTTGGGAGTGTCGAGTTAAGACTCCAACCATATTTCTAAGGCTAGGTCTCCTTAGTCCAATAATGCCAGATGTCATCTGAGTTGGGAGTGTCGAGTTAAGACTCCAACCATATTTCTAAGGCTAGGTCTCCTTAGTCCAATAATGCCAGATGTCATCTGAGTTGGGTGTGTCGAGTTAAGACTCCAACCATATTTCTAAGGCTAGGTCTCCTTAGTCCAATAAGCCTTCGGTTTTCCTTTTTGTCTAGGTCAGGCACTAGCATTTTTGACTGCCTGCAGCCTTCTGTTTCTAATTACGGCCTTATTGCTTTTTCCTAGATCCACGTGTTGCTGGCTGTTCTCGCCTGTTTGACCAATCAATGGCGGGTTTCCGGTCCACAGAATAGCATGGAAGCTAATCTTCGTTACTTCATCTGCTTTCTCGTTCTTTGGGAAACCCTGTATGCCTTGAGACCCAAAGCAGTGTGACCTCTTTCCTCTCTGGAAGGAGCCCACACTATATTAATATTATATTATTTTTGTTTTAATGGTTTTTGTACTTTTGCTTCCGAGCTTACCTAAGGTGATGGAAGCTATGATTTGTCTCTGATTTAAAAATTTCCTAGACAGAAATCTGGGTACATTTTTTGGCCCCTTGTCTGTCTGTTGATCTGTTCAAAAAAGTTCCTAACAAGCATATCTTCAAAATTATTCGTCTAATTTTAATGAAATTTAGGTTGTAAGTCATAATTAGTTTATTGTTGGTCAAATATAAGTTTCATACCTCATTGGTTTCTTTTTCACATGTGCAGGGAGCCAGCGTAACCGTGTGCGTTAAATTACTTACCACGTCTGCTTGGCCATCACTGAATTATGAGCGGAACGAGATGGGGTTCAATACCTTGCTGTGACACTCTGATTTATATGGCTCACTATTGATCACATGCTCGCTTCGGCGGTACAATGAACAAATGTATGATGTGTGAAGTGGCTGCAACTCTCTACCACGGGGCGTAAAAAGGGCCTAAAAGATGGCCTAATTGCAAAGTTCAAACAGGTGGTTCGTCCTACCCGTCCTAGTAGGAATTACTAGACTACTGCTACTACTACTACTACTACTACTTTTCCACATGCGCACAATTTTTTTTTAATTAACACCTAAATCTTAAAAAGGCTAATTAGATAATAATAATCTTAAGGCTAATTGGATAATAATAATAATAATCATAGCCCTATAATAATTTTAACAGTCACGACAAACAAGTAACGACAAACAAGTAAAGACAAATAAGAGGCGTGTAAAAATACAAATAAAAAAAAAAAAAAAAAAAAAAAAATCAATAAAAATGATAAGAACAATGGATATAATGAGAAAGACCAAATGAAGATATGTTTATGGTGATAGAATTTATGGAGATAGGATGTTATGTAAGATATGAAGCATGTGTTGTTCAAGGTTGAATTCCTAGTGGTAGTTAAGTGGTGGTAAGGAAGGTCAGGCAACCACTCTAAACTCTACTTGTGTTATCTTTAGCTCATTCAGTTGTGTGCATCCTTAGTTACTGTGACTCCATCTCTTTTAGCACTTATCACAAAGTGTACATTATCATCAGTTATCAATCATATCTGTCTGATAACATCGGTAAATATTTTATTTATATAACTTCTTCTATTATTTAGTTTTTTTTTATTGTAATATTTCCTACTAATATTTATTTATTTTATTTCATTATAAACATTTATTTACACATCTTTTTGTGTTATTTAGTTCTTTTTAGGACAATTTTTAAATTTTTGGTAGTATTCATACTACAGAAAGTTTAAATTTTAATTTAAATCAAATTATAATTATTATTAACACTGGGAGACAGACAGAGAAAAATAGACTTCAGCGCTGGGACTTGAACCACGGGCCTCTACATTTGTTGGTCATCCTCAAAACCCTTATGCCGAGGGTGATGTGTCTGTCTGTCTGTCATACTTTGGTTCACACTTGAAAGTTGAAATTTGAAATACTAGCATAACATTTTGATCCACACATAGGAAAAATATAGAGAAGTTAAACATTTAATATGCGCATGTGTAATGCGCAAAAATGTGAAAAGCTCAAATTTTTATGTTTTTTTTTTAAATTTTCAAGATGGGTATCAAATGAAAGCTACTGAAGAGTAGATTACAAATATGTATATATGACTTTCTAAGACTTTATTTTTTTTTTTTTTTTAAATTGCATTTATAAATACAATAGAACCTCGATTATCCAAACTAATTGGGACCAAAGGTGGGTTGGATAATCAAAAAGTTTGGATAATTGAGGTTCTTTTTTTTATGATACATTGTGATTTCAGTTATGATAATTGAGGTTATTTTTATGATACATTTGAAAAATGTACTTCTTCAGATTATTACTCCCCTATGATTTTTTAGAATATAAATGTCTTTGACTAATAACTATTAAGACAAATGGATGTTTAGTCCAATGAACTTTGGGACAAAGGAATATCAAACTTCTGTTTTTATAAGGTGAATAACAATCTAAAGAAGAACGTTTTGTGCACCTTCTTTAGATTTGTTTTTTACTTTTTCGTTTATGGGCTGTTGTGCCAAGTAGTGTACGTGAGTAACCAGTACCATCTTTCAGTTACTTTGATTTCCTTTGTGAGAAGTTTGTGATCTATTTCTAAACAAATAAAAATTAAAGTTTCAAGCTAAAACACGTGTGTGGCCTACATGCCACAAGTGTTAAATTCAGGCAATTAATTTTGGTAGTTAATAAAATGATTGAAAAATGTATTTTTTTTAACAGATGTTAATTTTTTTTGTCTTTTAATTATGTTATAGATAATGGAGAAGTTGTATAGACAGGTTAAACAGTATATTATTCCATTATTAGTTCCAGTGTTGTTTGTCAATTTCGCTCTAGTACTTCCTATCTATGGACAGTCATCAAGGAATCTATCTTTAGGTAATCAACCATTTAACATTTAAATGATTATGAATCAATGTGTTTGTCTCAACAGTAGAAAATCTAAGTAGAAACTACCAACTTTGTACAAACACTTCTATTTTTCTCATCAGAATTCATGAGGTTTTGAACTGATTTTTTTTTAGGGGTTTATTTTATGTCCTGATCAAAACCCTGTCTCACATGTCAAAAAACCCATCTTAGTCTTCTTGTGGTTCTTTCATTACGATGTAGATATGCTTAGAATTCTGAATAAACCATCTTAAACCCCTTCGGTTGATGTAGCTTATCTGGGGCAGTCTTTTCTGTAGATTGATCAAAAATGCACCAATTATGGATACTTCTTCATTTTATAAGTTTTGAGACACAGCTGTTTATAGATAGGTTCTGCGAATCATGGGTGTTTGTATTTGTCGTAGATTAACTAGGCTTTGATGTAGCTTATCAGGTTATTCGAAAGAGTATGAAATGAAAAAGTATCCATAAATAATGTAATTTTTATCAATATTCATGAAACACTTTAATTATAGATGCATTATATTTGTCAGTTTTTCCATTTCTATACGTGATGCCCTAGATACACTACATCAACCACCCCTTCTCACCACTTAATAAGGAAAACCATTTTAGGAGCTTATGTGGTCATACAACCACCTTAAAATTAAGTGGTCCTTAAACTCCGTTCTGTTCAGTTAATTATTTTGTAAACAGCTGATGTCAATAGGGAAAGTTTTGTGGCTAGATAAATTGAGCTTTGAGATAAATTGATGAGATTTTTTTCCCTAATAGCTAAAAGCTTCGTTTAATGCTGCTACCCAGGAGGTTTTCAACCTTCTGCACCCATTTGTTTTTCTTCAATATTCACCCAAACATACATTTTTATAAACCTATGGTTTGTGTAAAAAAACCAATGCTCGGTGCTTAGCCAGAGCATTGTGATAAAAATGGGTAGCTACTTAAGTGAAGTGAATGCAAAATAAACGGTATTTACAGAAAAATGAGAAACACTGACCCTGTGTTATCCACTACATATTGTTGTATAAGTCCTTTGACAGGCCTCAACCATATACAAGCTGATCTGCAACAGATAATTATAATAAAGTTAAAATTTGATCTTTTAGCGAATTTGCCAAGAAAATTAAGCTATTACAATGGCTTCAAAATTTGTGTAATATAAATTTTTGAAAAATTTTTCCATGGAAATCCGTTTTAGGCCATTCTGAATCGATTCCTAAATTTTACCACTTTTTTTTATGTATGTATGTATATATGTGTCACTTCAGACGATATCTTCCGTTAGGATGCACTTAAAAATTTCAATATATCAAAAGAAGGCCAGAATTTTTGGAGTTCATTTAGGGGTCAAATTTTGACAATTTAGGGTCAAAAATAGCATAAAATCATGTTTTTTCCATTTTACCCCCCTTTTTTTATATGAAAATATGATAAAAGTGTACATAACAACAATTACTGTACTCATAAGGAGCTTTCCAATACACCTTGATTGCTTTAACAACTTTCTCTAAGTGGAGACATTATAATTTTAGACTTTTAATAAATAGAAGTGTAACTGTATCTACTTTTAATTAACTTAAATTTACTACGGTTTAATAAAAATAAATTGACTAAATTAAATGTATAGCTTCACAATATATTTGTGTAAATATTACAGGTGAAGTGATAAAGACAGCTGTCACACTAGACGAGTTTTCAGTGTATACATTAATTGTTTACCTCGTGTGGGCGTTGATTTGGCTCAAAATACCTTCTAAAAAAGTGTATGGACCTAAAACCACATTTGGACAAACACCATCGTATCAGGTATGGCAATTTTTATTTGTTTTAGGAGATCTTTTTTTTTTTTTTCTTTTTCAAAATTTCATTACATATTTGTCACTGATCAGCATTAGCGTAGCTGAGAAGGATGGGGTGAAGGGCTTAGAACCCTATAAAAAAAAAAAAAAAAAATACTTTTGGCATAAGTCAAATTGTGTGGTGGTCAGCTTTGTATTGTGTTAATAAGAAATTAAAATCAGTAAAAAAACTTTTGGTCACATTACCAAAAATTGGTCTGAGACAACTCGGACAAACTTTCTCATATATAAGTTCAAAATTGCTTAGCCTAGTGTTTTCTATTAATTAGGTTTTTAAGTATTCATTGGTAAATTTAATTATTATTGAACATTTTACCAAACTTTATCATAAAAATAACTTCTCCTTGGCGGTGAATCGATCTTGGCCTCTCTCCATCCATGTTTAAAACAATTTTATCACAAACTAGATTTTTCCTAGGAAATGCGTTTACACCTGACACTTCTCCCCTCCGATAAATGTCAAGTGTCAGATAGAAATTGCTTTGAGTGTTTACATCTGAGAGAAATTGCTTGAGATTTATATCAGAGATACATGTCTGACACTTCTCGCAATGCTTAAATTTGGTAATAAATGTACGAAAAATATAATAATCGGTGTTTACATCTGTTGTTATAGAAGTGTCGACACTTATAGCTGAGAGTAGAAACATAAATCTCAGACATAAATGTTTCGGTGTGTAACACTACTAAGATTTCTGTCTGACATAAATGTTATGCAATAAATGTCAGGTGTAAACGCACCTTTAGATTTGTAATTAAATGGACTACATTTTAGAATTTTTTAATCAAAATTGTCGAAACTGTTTCCAAGAAATAAGGTTTCACGGTTTTTTAAAAGTTTTTTTGGGGGGTAGTGCCCACAAATTTAGAGATAAAATTAATTTCTCGATTTCACCTCAGGGTTTGATTTTCCTTAATGTTTATGCCAAATTTCGTCAAAATCGTCCTCAGGGGACCTCAACATAAAATCTCAAAATCGAATAATGCCATAAGAATACTTTCTCTTTATATGAGAAAGTATTAAATTATGGGGAAAAAAGAAAATTCAAGGGGACAACTCATCAACTACCTATGTGCAATAAATATGGAGTATATAAGCAACGTTGATCCTACAGAAACTAGAGGCGGACTAGTAGTTGATGCACTGACAATTCAAGGAGTCTGACCATACTATTTTCAGGGATAACCCTTTCTGTAAAACATTTTGACATATTCGTGGTATGGTAGGGTTAATACAGGACGAATGGGATCGCACTTTTCACATATTCATTTAATTTGATCTTAAAATCATAAGTGTTAAAAATGTTTTCCCTCCCTGTTTTTTTATTTTTTACCTTTATTTAAGGTGATAGTTTGCAATTATGCTGATTACTTGATTCTACTTGTCCCCCTCCATAATATTAAATTGTAAAATTCACAAAAACCACTCTACTGCAATGTACAAGTATTTATTTTAATTAATTAATTTTCCAGGGCAATGGATTGGAATACTATGTGGGTTCTATGGTGCTAATGTTAGTAGTTTATTCTATTAAGCCTGGATGGGCAGTTCTAGCATATGAGCGCATGCCAGAACTCATCGCTTTACTCAACATGTTTGCGCTTGCTCTCTGCGCTTTGCTTACTATTAAAGGATTGTTCTTTCCAGCATTCAGGTAAATAGTTGAAATGAATCAGTTTTTAGAGATCATTTCTTTTTATTAATTTATTCTTAATAAAGTTTAGTTTTTTTGGCTTCTCATTATTCTGAAGAACGAAACATCAGGGAACATTTTTGGTTCTGTGTCTGCCTGTGGGTCTGTGGCTCAATTTTTGTGAACCAACATATTATCTTAAAACAACTCGTCCAATTTTAATGAAATTTGTATGGTACGTCGTAATTAGCTTATTGTTGGTTCCATATAAGTTTCAACCTTCTACGCTCATTTGTTTCCCTTCCACATGCACACAAACATATGTTTTTTTTACACCTATAGCTTCAAAAGTCATTTGGTAGTAAAATATTTTTCTGGTAACCTACTGCAATACATTCAAAATGTTAGTCACTTTTAGCTTTTAATGGGTTTGCTCTTTTTATCATAGATAGTTTGCACTTTGCGTAGATGGTCCTGGACATCCTTTGTTCTTTTCATCTCTTTAAGGGTCATTCCTTGTTTTCTTCTAAAAAAGAAAAAATCTATCTATATTATTAAAAAAGTTTTGTAAAGAAACAAGTTCAGTGAGAGTGATATACAAAACTGTGTTAAAGAGCGAGTTCGGAGAGAAAGGGGGTTAGTCCAGAGGGAAAAGAGGGAGCTTGAGAGTGACATACTAAACTGTGTGTAGACAGAGTGAGGGTTATTAGGGGGGTAAGGGAGAACTTGAGAGTAGGTATATAAGAAAGTCAGAGAGACAAGGAAAGGGATAGTAGTGTGCATACCCCCACTACCTCAGCCGTTCTTCTACACTATACTCACGCATCTTCACCTCACCCTTCTCATTCCATAACTATACACACACCTTGCAAAAAAAGATCGCTAAATTAGTCCTTCTCAGAACTTTCTCAACAGTCCTTTTCAGTACTTCCTATAGCTAACGTGATATTTTACAGCATGTGTGTTTTTGTCATCATTGAAGAGAAACATGAGATTAATTTTAATGCTTCACTCTATAATGCCTTGATGAGGCTTTTCGGGGGTTGACGAGCGAAGCGAGTAGGGGGCAGAGCCCCCTAGATAAAAATTTAAATAATTTTTACTTGGACAATCCTTAAATTTTAAGCAAAAGTAAATTCAGTTGACTCTTGATAATTCGAAGTTGGAGGGACCTCTAAAAAACTTCGTATTATCAAGAGTTCGAATTACTAAATGGTGGGATCAGAGAAACGTATAAGGGGCAGGGTAAAAAGTGACCCGGGTAAGTGAGAAAGCGATACTGTAAAAATATGTTCAGACGTGTCTCTCCAGGAAGGAAGTTCGAATTGTCGAGAGTTGGGGAGAGCAACTTCGAATTGCAGTGTGTCGATTTCTCCACTTTTACAGAATTTTACTTCGAATTATTAAGTGTACCAAATTGCATTGTTTTCTTCGAAATACCGAGAGTTTTTCTAGGGACCGAGCATTTGCTTCGCATTATTGAGAGGTTTGTATTAATGAATGTTTGAATTATCGAGAGTTGACTGTATATGGTTTAAAAGTACTCTTTAGTTGCCAGCAGATAGCATCACAAACTTAATTAAAAATTGTTTGCCCATTCCTTTTCTCCCAACACTCTTTATTTAGATAATGCATTATTATAAAATATGTCTGAGGTTAATTTTAAATAAGTAATTACAATTTCTGTTTAAAGGGAAGTGATTGATGCACCACCTGAGAAATTATTCAACGTTGCCTACAGATTCTGGTGCGGAAGTGAACTTCACCCGAATCTATTTGGAGTTGATATCAAGCAGCTCATCAACTGTAGGTTCGGTTTGATGATGTGGCAGCACCTCATCATCGTATTTCTTGTAGCCTCGGTACAGATCAACGGCTTCTCTCTACCGCTCTTCTACAACGTAGTTCTGCAGGTATTGTTTCCAAGATGAATTTTAACTATGTTGATGTTAATCATTTTAAAAGCTACCAATCACCACACTTTTGACCTACAGTTACTGTGGATTGGTTTAACATTCGAGTAACAACCTTGTGATTGCTGATAATTCAGTGAGTCAATTTGGATTTTATACAATTGATAACTAAAATTTTACACTCTTAAGATACCTAAACACTGAAGGAAACAATTTATTGATAACCATGTTGGTTAAAATCAAATTTTTGTGATTAACTTGTTAATTTATGCTTCAAACTGTTAGTAATATTTTTGTTAACAATATTATCCTCCAATATGTTATTTTTTTTGTTAACATGTAGATGTGATAACAGTAGCAATGTTGGTAACGTCATTGTGAACGAATATTTTGTGACCTCTCTGAAGGCAGTCTTGGTCAAAATGTTGGTAACAAAAATGATATCTTTGAAATAAGAGTAAAAGTTGTTAGTAGTAAGTAGAATGAAGATGAAAAACCACTTCTTCGAACCTAACAATTGTACCACTTATTTGGGCATTGTTTACAATATCAGTGTGGAGTTGATTCACTTTACACTTCTTGAGATCACTAATGAGCAGTAAAAATCAAAGATGAACCTCAACCTTGATACATACAGGGTGGAGTGCGGCAGACGTATGAATTTGAAAATGTAATAAAACACAGAATAGATTTAAACAAAGTATCGGATAAGTCGTTCCCCTCACACTCCAAACACTGATTAAGCCTTTTTTCAAAGTTTTTGTGTACTCTTTCGAGCATTTCCACAGGAATTTTGGCTCGAATGTTGTTCTTGAGGGCTTCCAGGGTTCTGGGAGGATCGCTGTACACCAAGGATTTAAGGTATCCCCACAGAAAAAATCACAAGGAGCCAAATCAGGCGATCTTGCTGGCCTGTTTAAATCACCTCTTAAAGAGATGAGACGCCCGGGAAATCTGTCTTGCAAAAAGTTTACGCAAACCGTTGCTGCATGGGCTACTGAACCCACAAGGAACACAAACTTCCTGTCCCCCTCTTTCAAACGACCCTACTCTTAACTGTCTAGGACCAATAGAAAAGGGAGCAATCCCCTTTTCAAATTCATACGTCTGCCGGGCTCCACCCTGTAATATGGTGTTTGGCAAAGCAGAAATGACCATTGCCTTTATTACAACTACTACTCTGAAACAAAATATTAGTCAGGATTGACCCTAGTATCGTAGTTTCCCCTTATCGTAAGATAGTTACCACCTTCTGTTTAAAAGTTAGTAGTCACCACATGTTGTGTAGTACCACTTGTAGTTGTGAATTAGTTTTGTAATTACTATTTGTTGTCTAGTTCTTTCAAGATACCAATTGTTAACAATTTTGCTAATGACATGTTGACTTTTTCCTTTGAGTAGGCACCTTTTTTGTACGTACCTTTCCAAATTTTCAAAAATTAAAGAATACATAGTTTTTTGGAACTATGTAGGCCTGCATGTTTTTGCTTACGTTTTGTACTTCTAAAATAGCATATTACAGTTTTGTATTAATGAATTATATGTGATATTTCAGAGTGTGTACCTGCTGAAGTTCTTTGCTTGGGAAGACGGTTACTTCCATACTATAGATATAATAGAAGACCGGGCTAGTTACTACCTATGCTGGGGATGTAGTGTCTGGGTACCCGTGCTATACACATGGTCTACCTACTACCTTGTACAGAACCAACCCGTTCTTAGTTCAACTAGTGCTACCTTGGTGTTCATCGCAGGTCTAGCATCTATAGTTCTTAACTACCTTGTAGATCTGGAGAGACAGGTGTTTAGAAGAACTGGCAAGTCTTTCATGCCAGGATCTACATTGTACATGAAAGTCACCTATACAGATGATTCAGGTACTTAATATCAATTTATTTTGAATGTTACCTAATATTATATAGTTGTTCCAAGGAATTTCTTAATAACACACGAGTGAGATAAGACCCTAGCATGGGTCCTTTATCCATTTTCTTTTTTTATATCTTAGTCAAGGATGATGCAATTAAAAATTGCTTGGGATTTAAAAAGAAATAGCACTGGAGACTGAAACAAGTAGAAATTGAAGTCTTGCATTTGCTGATGGTTTAATTCTTATCGTAGACAGTCAGGAGGACCTTCTTGTAGAACTTAAACCTGCTGTCTTTAGCTCTGGAATATTGAGCTCTGATCATTCTGAAGAACAAAATTTGAATCTACTGCTCATATCAAAACATTAAATTTGATATGAATGATTTTTATAGCGTTAATTTATTTTTAATTACAGGCAAGAAGCACGAAAGCACTCTACTAACTTCAGGTTTCTGGGGTAAAGCAAGGCATCTGAATTACACGTTTGAGATATCACTCGCTGCTTGTTGGTGCCTTCAAGGTTTCGGCACCGGTGTCATTATGCCCCTTTTGTATCTCTATTTCCTCATAATTCTTTTAACCCACCGTTCCTATAGAGATCATTTAAGGTGTCAAAATAAATACGGCGAGAAGCAATGGGGTGCTTATTGTAAGACTGTTCCTTATCTGCTAATACCTTATATCCTGTAATTATACTTTATTTCTATACAGGGGGAATAGATATAGATATATTTCTTGAGGTAATTTAAAACTTATAGTAATGGGTAATGGTAACATCATACTTCTAGACAAATGGGTTCTAAAATCTCATGTTCAGTGCCAGATTAAACTGTTGGCAGTAGAAATTATCTTCTAATATGTTTAAAAGGTCCCTTTTATGGGGGAGCAGATTAGCCTCAATGGGCAAAAGGACATCTATAAACTATCGTGAATATCATGTTGCTTCCCTGATATCCCCCTCCCTTGAATGCTAACAAAAATCATGTTACCAACTAAGATTCCAATTTTAGCTTTTTTAATAATGCTCATGTTACAAATTATACTTTCATTGTAAATTAAGTAAAATTGTAAACTCTATTTACCTCTCAACTCTTGATTTTTAATAGTTATATTTATGCTATTAGCTATGGTGGTTTTAACAATAAAATGATCAATTTTAGCTCCCTGAATTTAAATTATTATGATTTATAATATTGTTAAAATCCTAGTCAAACCTTATACATGGTTCAAATTCAATTTACATACTAAATAATACTCAAAGATCTCAACTTAATTTAACTTTATTTTGATATTGTAAGAGTTTATACAACCTTGTTTTTGCACAATATAAAATAAGAATTTTTTCAGTTATTTTAATTATATATTTTTTTAAAGTATAAATTTATAGGAAATGTTGTTAAATAGTTATAAGAATTTATTGTAAATACATTTTAAAACACTTGTACATTTGAAGATTAAAATGTTGTTATTTCATACCTTTTTTTTTTTTATTTATCCAATAATTTAAAAAGGTCCTCATTATACTGGTAAATTAATGGAAAGAACTAAAGTAAATGAAGAGGTTTTATCCTCTTTCTCACATAGCCTGCATGAAATGTGAAATGAGTTTTCAGCTAGGCTCACTTAGTAAATGTTTGATATAAGTGGTGAGGGGTATATATCTTGGTGGTGGTGTTATGATATGTCTTTACCAATTTGTGTGGCACAAAGCTTCCTTGCATCCTATCATTGGGCAAACAAATTCAAGAGTATAAAATGAAGCACCTACAAGGGTAATCCCAAAAGTAAAGCCTCAGATTTTTGAAAAATAGGAAGTATTATTTTATTAGAAATAATTTTAAAGCTTAAATATTGCTCTATATTTCTAAAAAAATAGGCACTTTGTTTGATGCATTTCTCTAGGCACTGTCGCAGTTTTTTATGCCGTTGCCATAGAAGCTCCCTGCCGCATCTTTGAAGTAGTGTGTAAGTTCTGCTTATGAGCAGAACATCCTCAAAGCACAATCCTCTCGTGTTCTTTTAAATGAGGAAACCATTGCTTAGCATCCAGTGATCAGCACTATGATGTAGTCACCACTAAAAGACCTAGAACTCTATTGTCGAGAAACATTACAATTGTTTTGCCAAGGGAGAATATTTAGATGCCTCCTATGGATCAAATGTAATTTGTAAAATATCGAAATTAGCTACTGATCCATACTACTGGAGAAACATTAATAAATGTTATCTTTCCAGTAAAAGCCAAGGTCTTGTACTCCAGTAATCCCCCCTCTCAGATGTTTCATTGCATCCTGGGTTGAATTGGAAATATCTTTTATTAATAGGACCTGACCTACATAACATAACTGCATACAGTGGTCATAGAATGAATACACTACATACTCTGGACCTTTATTCATAATTTTAGACCATCTAAATAGCCTAGTAGTAGTAGTAGTAGTCTAGTACTTCCTACTAGGACGGGTAGGACGAACTACTTGTTCGAACCTTGCAATTAGCCCATCTTTTAGGCACTTTTTACGCCCCGTGGTAGAGAGTTGCAGCCACTTCACACATCATACCCATGTACATTGTACCGCCAAGGCGAGTATGATGTGGTCAATAGTGAGCCATATAAATCAGAGCGTCACGGCGAGGAATTGAACCCCATCTCGTTCCACTCATGATTCAGTGATGGCCGAGCAGACGTGGTTTAACCCACACGATCACATTGGCTCTTATCTAAATAGCCTATGTTTGCGATGACTTATAATTAAAAATTAAATAAGATATAAATTAAACAAAAAGACTACCAGATCTTTGTATTTTATTAACTATATATACAAACATTTTACAAATCTTCTAGGCTTTAATAAATTACAGGAACAAGAATATTTCCAAAATTTAAACGTTGGATCCCATGAACCTAAAGAAGATTTGTGTAAAATTTCCAACACAGTATACATAATTTACATACAATGAATACATTGTCATTACTCTAACTTATTTTAAATTCATTTAAATTTGATACATTTACAACAAAAAAAATTGTTTCATTCGATAACAATGAACAATTTTTTTTTTAATTTAATCTAATTTTGTTTACAATATATTATAATTATTTACAACGAGATTTCTTAGTAAAATCAGATTTTTAAAAAATTATCATATCGATTTAAATTTCACAAAACCTATAAATTATATTATACATAAAATAATTAAAGATCATAATAAGAAAAAAAAATTACTAATAATAAATACAAGCACAAAGAATAATAATAATAGTAAAAATCGATAATTTAAGCAAGAATGCCTCTAGGAAGACCAGAATATTTAGTAATATTTAACACAAATTGATTATACTAGGAAATAATAATAAATTTAAGAAATATAATATACCAAGAAAAATTGTAAAGTGTGCCCCATAATAGAATAAGTAGGAAAAAATTTGTTAATTGTGAGTTTTTGAGAATTTGTTTTTAAATATTATTTATTTGTTCTGGAAAATTTATTAGTAGGCAAGCTGGTGTAAAAAAACAACTACTCTATTTATTTAGAGAAAGCTAACAAGTAATTAATAATTACATTATTTATTCCTAATTTTAAAACAAAAATCTCAACATTGTCTAAAAAGAATTATTAAGGAAAAAATCATTCAAAAGTATTGCCACCAACTCTACATGCAATATTTCGCCTCCTCTGAAGGCATCTTCAGTCCTTAAAAATTTACTTCTGGGCTAAACAACAATTATTTTACAGATGGTTCAGCGGAATAACTCTTTGTAATTTTTTTAAAGTTCTTATACACGTAGTATGTGTGTAATACATAGTATAATATAGAAAGTATTATAATGGGTCAAAAATTTGATTTTGACGGATTTACGCGTTTTGAGGTCCCTTCAGTGCAAAAAAGTGGTGTTTAAAAAATTGCAGTCTCTATTCTGTCGCCTGGCCTGATTTCAATGAAATTTCACATACATGTTGAGAAAAATTATACCCTGAGGGGAAATCGAGAAATAAATTTTATCTTTTAAATTTATGGGAACGCTACCTCCAAAAACAATGAAAAACTTGATTTTGAAAAAAAAAATTGAAAATGGTTCTGACAATTTTTATGAAACAAATCTAATATGTAGTCCATTTAAATATGAATCTAACGGTATAAGTTATTTCCCAAAGAAAAATATAGTTTCTGAGATATTGATATAAAATAAAGCTGATTTATTTTAATTTATTTTTTTTTTTTTAATTTGAGAAACAAAAAGGAAACTATCACCTGTTGGATACTTTTTTTTTTTTAGATATTTTCAGAAATACTCAGCCAATTAGTGTGGCACATAGCTTAAAACCTATTATTGCCAAATGGTTTTGATTTTTTACATTAATTAAAGTATCAATTTAGCAAAATTTAAGGAGTGCAGACAGTTGAACTTAATCTGGGGCTTCGAAAAACCATCCAAATTTCATAAGAAGTGGAGGGAAGTTTTGCTATGAATTATGAAAAAAATAGTGAATGGGTTAAACTGACAATAATTATCTCTTTTCAAAAAGGCAAAAAAGGATTTTTCACAGGAAACCCCTAAAGCGCACGGTCAATAGTATTGTCAATACTATTGACCATGTGCGGTGTTGGTATTGATATAAAAAACAGTATTGATGAAAATCTGTTACTAAATTGACATATTGACAATAGTATTGTCACAATACTATTGACCATGTGCGGTGTTGGTATTGATATAAAAAACAGTATTGATGAAAATCTACTAAATTGACATATTGACAATAGTATTGTCAATACTATTGACCATGTGCGGTGTTGGTATTGATATAAAAAACAGTATTGATGAAAATCTGTTACTAAATTGCATATTGACGATAGTATTGTCAATAATATTACTGACAATACTATTGATTGTGTGCGGGCTTTAAAAAAACCCAATTATTCCTTTTCAATACTCTAATGTGAGACACACTGTACAAATATTATGAATAACTTAAAACCACCTTTAAACAATCTTCAGTCCCAATTATGATTCTATAAAATAAATATACATACATACATATGCTATATAATTAATAATACTTAAAAGAAAAAGGTAAAATTTAAATAAAAGTTAATGCACTAATTATAAAATGGGTAACATAACTAACTTACTACTAGCATTTAATTAACTAATACATAGAGCATTGTTCTTTTTAATTACCTGAATTATTGAATAAAAATAACATTCAAATCAAGTTCAATTTGGTTCTTGATTTAAGACAAGCAATTTACGACCAGTTTAATATTTATAACAAAAGTTTGTTAACACCACCCATTGTTATCAACTCAAATGATCCCTATCACTAGTTATGAGTGAAATAGCATTTTTGAAATTTCAATGTTGAAAATATATATGTACTATTTCTATTTTTCTTCGTCCAAAAAGGTATTGTTTCATAAAATATCAGTTTAGTTCATAAACACCTATAAAAAATGAACTACATATATTCATAAATTATAGTTACAAAAGGATTATTCATTTAATTTTTGATCGACTCATAAAGAACTACCAGAACAGAATAAAAAGCAGTGAAAACAAAGGTACCAATAATTCTTCTTTTGCAAAATGTGAATATTTCAAGGCGTGGGATTTTGATGATTATTTGTAACTTGAGAAAAATAGATGCTTTAAGAAAAGTAGTGTTAGAATAGAAAAGTTAAAAGAAATTGAATAGTGGCTATCACCAATGATGATGAACGTCATCAATAGTGGTATAGAGGTTAATTAGTAGTCAAAATCGTCTATATAAGCATTTAGAAGTGGTTGATAATACATGCTTTTAAGTGGTATCTTTTTATTTATCAAGAAGCCAGTTATTTGAAGAAACATTTTTATTTTATTTTGGGTTCTTATTATAAAGATATGAAAAGTTTACTTGGGTTGCCAACAGCTGGCAAGATAACCCTATTTTGTACATAATATTTTTACTTTTCCTCACCTATGCTAGGAAAAGTTATGTTTTCCCCAAAAACTTTGTTTTCTGACATTTCAACTATTATCCGTTTTGGGTGTTTTTAAGACCTACGATGTGTGCTATCATCGTAGTGCCCATGGTATTTAACTTAGAGAGTTGAAACTTGGCAGAAAAATCGGTCCTTACTTCCAGTTGTGCCGCCCTAAAAGTCAACATTTTATCACATCTTGAACCCAGTTTGCTGAGTTAGCAAAAATTTTAAAAAATTGAAAAGTGGTCTGATTAAGTTGAAATTTGGACGAATGTACCTCTCTGTATGAAAAACAAATCCACAAAATTCAATTTTGATACTGGCCGAAATTTTGAAGTTATCGATTTTTGAAACTTTGACAATTAATAATACCAAAAGTTAATAATATCGCTGGAACCAGTAAAAAATAAGGAACAAAATAAATGAGTGCACAAGGTCATATTACTTGGTTCCAAATTATATAAGAATTTCTTATTCACAGGGCAGCTTATAAGTAAATGGCCGGGAACAGTTGTCAGACCTATGGTTGAGAAAAGCTGGTCTAGAAGACGGATCTAACCGAATGAGGGATTAGCACCTTAATAAAGGAGCTAATTCGTTACCACACAAATAACCACAAAATATCCAGATAAATATACAAAATATCGGATACAAAATATCCAGAGTTATGCTGGTATAAAACAAGAATTTCTTAGTCAGAACTAGTTTGGGCCAAGTGCTTTTTGTCAAAACTGACATTGACAAAACTGGCACTTACTCATAGTGCAATATTGATTTTATAAAGAAAATTCAAAATGTTAAAAACCACAGCATCTTATGTTTAGTACAGACTGGGCTTGAACACTTGTTTGACTTTTTTTAACCATTGTTAATAAGTAATTGAAGTGATACATAAATTGCTTGATACTGATTCCAAAAAGCAGATAATAAAAAAAAGAACACGTTCTATTACACACCAGGTAACATCTTGCACCTTGTACTCAGGATAAAAAAAATTATACTTAAAAGTACATACTTATAAACCAGACTTAATCAAACCATTACCTACAATCTACTTAGCCTATCTAGAGCCTAAGAAAAATCAAACCCCACTCCAACTTTATACTTCATCTCAAATGAGAATGTACTTGACGTTCAGTTTCATATTGTTAGGTTTTAATATTAGAACCCCAAACATTTCTAAAATTTGAAAAAGAAAGAATGAATGCAAGGAAAAATAACTTTTATTCAATTTTTATTTTTTTTACTACTAACCGGCCAAAACCTGACGTTATGCTGGTATAAAACAAGAATTTCTTAGTCAGAACTAGTTTGGGCCAAGTGCTTTTTGTCAAAACTGACATTGAATAGTTAAAACTAGAATGCTAATATCAATTTTTACAAGTAAAAAATTAAACAGTTAAAATAGTACAGTAAAATTAGGCTCCAACCCAAACATCCAAAAAAAAAAAAGTTCTACGCCACGCCAAATTGTTCTATACCCTCCCTAATACGTAAAGAGTAGCCGTTGGACGTCAAAGGAAGCCAATTAAATTTACTACAACTTTAGTCCCTATTACTTTTCTCGTAGGTTAGCGGTTTTATGTCGATATTCAGCCCGAAACGAGAGCAATACTTAAAATTAATTTTTTTTTTAATAATTGACAATATTTGACGTGCCATATCTCGAAAAATGTTAGTTTTGCAGAGCTGGAATTGGGCTTATGCTGCTGCAAATTGACTGAACTTTAAAAATAGTAATATCGACTACTACCCAAAATCACTTAGTTTACGACCCGTAAACTATATAAGGTCTATATGGGTCATATATGCCATATGACCCATATGGCAAAAACTAAATAAGTCCAATTTTTTTTCACGTATTACACAGATATCACACAGATTTTTGCCCAGGTATTTCGAAGCTGCAAATTTAGGCTCACACTACCCTAACCGGTCCTAACTTCAATAAAAAAAAATTCCAAAAAGTTTGAAAGAAAATGGAAAATAGTGATATTTTTACCCCTTTATAACTCCGTAATCGTTGACTTCAGCACAAAAATACAAAAGTCCATTTCTGTTCAAAATTTTATGTAGATTAATTATGTATATAACAAAGATAGCGCTAAACCTCATAGTTTACGAGATATTTGCGAAAAACTATTAAAAATACTCTTTTACCCCCCTTTCCCCGCCAAACCCGACGCTGCAAGTCGTGCAACTTTTTATCACTTACTACGAGGAGGGTATAGAACAATTTGGCGTGGGGTAGAACTTTTTTTTTTCGGATGTTTGGGTTTGGACAATTTTTGAGCTAATTTTACTGTACTAAAATTGTTTTGTGCCAGTCCCACAACTTGCACTATTTGTTTCTTCTTTTATGTTGAATGTTGAATTACAAAGATAATGAAAAGAATAATTTACAAGGAATGTATCTTGCAAAAAAGTCCTTCAGTTTAAAAATGAGAGGATCAAGGACATTCAAAATCATATTAATGTTCGGCTGGGAATTTGGTACAGCAATGCACGTATAGAGCATATTCCCCTTTCTATACTTGTGAAATTTTCGATATAACTGAATCAGCTTATGGCAAAGTAGGACACGGGTGTAGAGAAAGGCTTGGAAAAGAAACGTTTAGAAAATATGACAACAAAACCAAGGTAATTATTCATATATTCTTTTATCAATGTATGACATATCAATAGAAGAAAGGCAAGAAAAGAAAAGGCTGTTTTGAAGCCAATTTGTTGTACACAAATGAACAGCATGCACCAGGTAAGCTTAATAAATACAAAGGGCACAATCAGATTGTGGATTCAAGTTTGGCTGGATTCATTTGACCAAGTAAATTACAATAATTTGTGGATCTATAAAGTGGTTTTTAATTAATTCCAGTTTTGACTAGTAAAAACATGTTTTGTTCGATTTTAAGTTAGGAAAAAACTGGTGGGAACTTTCCTTACACATCTTTAAATACGTAAAACAATTACATGTTGAACATGTAAACAACAAGCCGTAAACAAATAATGCCAAGTTTGAATAATGCCTGTTATAATATATGTTATAATATATGCCTGTTATAATATATGTTTGAATAATAATTGAATAAGTTTGAATAATAAGTTTGAATAATGAATAAAATAATGCCAAGTTTGATGGATCAATAACTATTGAATTATTGGTTCTGTAGGATACTGAACCTTCAATACCTATTAAATGCTAATTTTGACAAGACCTTAACAGGATGTTCCATTTCTGACTAGTCAATATTGGTTTTGATGAAAACACTTCGCCAAAACTAATTCTAAGTAGGAAATTCTGGTTTTAACTGATAATGGTACATTAAATAAATTGTTATTTACTGTCAATATTGGTCTAGAGGTGTCACAGTCTAACAAGTAACACTACTTATTCCATGTCCTAGTATTTTTTATTATCACATCGACATGGAGTGGTTTGCCACTGTGCATAATTGCCCAATTGTTTACACCTCCAATTATTTAAATTTTGTAATTAATTCTTAACCCACTTTCCCCGACTATCTAAAAAGCTAAAAACTTTCATAAATTATACATTTAAGATCGCTATGCAAGTTAATATTTTCAAAGTGGTTGTTTTTTGTTGTGTTTAAAATAATAATACTATTTAGGGATAATATATAATTAAAAGGTGGTTAGAGATAGTTTAAGTTAGTTATATAAGAGTCAGAATCTGAAATATATAACGGTTGCTATGAGCAACACTGCTAAACCGTGATTCACTTTGTCTTTCATCTCAGTAGGCGGTAACATTGTTCATAATTTTATGCCAAGCTGACATTTAGATTTACATGCAAGTACATTCTCTTCTTAAAAAGATATTAATATAAGATTTGTTACAAATATTTACAATTCAAATTCATACATTCGTTTTTTTTTTCTAATTAAATCACTGTAGTTGTTTACCTTCCTTTTAAAATTTTGTACACCTAGATAAGCTAAAAATTTACATATCATTGATCTATAAAGAGTTTGACAAAATAGTTCAAGAGCTGATGCCAAAAAACACATTAGTTGAAAATGAAATTTCTTAAACGTTCTGTTTCCAGCTTATTGATGCATCCTTTTCATCTTTTTCTGTGAGATATCTTAAAAATATAAAAAGGAAAAAAAAACTTAAGAGGATGGATGGATGGATAAGCTGGAAACGAAACCTTTGCCTGAGATAATGAGAATTCCTTGGTTTCGAAAACTTTAAAGGGATCATTTTCAAGAGAGCTGCTTATGGTGGGATTTATTAGTAATTAATAATTTTTTTTTTTTTATCTAATGAACAAAACACCAAAAGCATTTAATCTTGAGAATAATCCCCTACAACAGTTTTGATACTGCACTATGCTATACACTCTTTGGAACAAAAAGCTATAATGATGTAAGTCAAATGATTTTTAACACGTCACTTCAAAGATGAAGTGAGTAGTCATCAGTCATATTTGTTGGTTACCTGGGGGCTAGATTGTACTAAGGCTAGCTAGACACCGGAAGAGACAAAACGTCTAGAGAATGACTTATGAATGTCGCAGCTTAAATCTGAATGCAGGACCAAAAATAGACTATGAGAAGAAGAATAGAAGTATAAACAATTTTAATGGACCAATGATTGTTAATTAAAGTTTGATACCTAAATATTATCGTGAAAATATGTTTTTACTTAATTCTGTAATGGAGGGCGGTTGAGGTAGCGTATATGGGGCATCATGTACAGAAATGCAAAAACTAACAAATATAATTAAAGTGTTTCCTGTATATTGATATAAATTGCATTATTTATGTATTCTTTTTCATTTTATACTCTCTTGAAAAACCAGATACGCTACATCGAAGCCCAGGTAATCTATAACTGACACATATGCCCAAGATTCCCAAAATCGACCGGTATATAGCTGTGTCTCAAAATAGAGGACTGAAGATGGAAATTGTATTAAGAGAAAACTTATGAAATGAAGAAGAACCCATAATTAGTGCATTTTTTATCAATATACAGAAAAGACTTTAATTATATGTGCCAGTTTTTTTAATTTCTATACATAATGCCCCATATAGGCTAGTTCAACCTGGAGGGCTAAACAGACAAAACAAACTCAAGAGGTAGAAGATAGTCATTCTTAGTTTTGAATCTTGATAACTTGAGACATCTGTCTTGCCTGATGTGAGGCTCGTGAGCAAAACTCACACTTGAGTAAGTGAGGCTCATGAGCAACTATGCTCACACTTTTGAGTAAGTCTAAGATAAAAATGCCTTGTCTCTTCCAGTGCGTGGGCAGCCTAATTATCATAACTAGTGTTTCTCAATGAGGTAATACTATGAGACATACAACATTATGGCTTTTTATACTAAAAGCCTTGGAGTCACAGCCGAAAAGCCAAAGCCATTTTGACAATCTGAAATCAGTAGGGCTTGTCAACAGTCTAGAGTCTTTGTCTCTCAGTTCTTGTAGAGTATTAATACCCAAGGAATAAAACACAATGCGAGACATCGTTTCTTCCAAATAAATTAATAATCCAGGAGATAGTATGCAAAAAAGTGTCTAACATCAAGCTAGAATTTTGTATATAAGTTTCTTTTAGTGATTTTTATGAAAATCACATTGTCCACTATAATTGACAGGACAATTTTGTTTTTTTTAAATGCCTATAGCCAAGCTATGTCCCACAGACGAAATTAGCCGACCACATATTCTTAAAATGCACCAAAAGATTTACTTATACACAAAATTGCAGCTTGATGTTGGCCAGAAACTTTTTTGCACGCTATCTCCTGGACTATAACTTAAATTTTCCCTAAAACTTTATTTTAGACATTTGCTCTTAAACTATAACAATCCTTATTCTATCTGTCGTTAAAAAAATAATCAAATAAGCACATAAAAATAAAATAAAAAGAAATGAAAGTTATTGCACAATAGAAATATACCTATTCCAATTTCATCTAATGGTTTTCTCATCAACATTTTTGTAACACTATCACCCTGCAACTTAGCCTTTTAATATTTCAACAATTTCTTTTGTTTATGATACACAATTTTTTTTTTTGCCCTGCCAAAAAAACACTCTTACAAAAAAAGTCCTTACTCAACAAGTATCAAGTACCATTCATATTTTTTTCTTAAATATAAGTTGGTTGAGGAACATTTTTGACAGGCCTTAAAAATTAAGCTCAGGCACGAAGAGAACACTATTGACTGAATAAGACACTAAGTGCTAGTGAAGTGTTTAGTCGTTAGGCTGTTGCTGATTAGGTGGCTGAGGGTCGTTCTGTTGCTGTGGTTGCGACTGTTGAACGACTTGGACTGGTCTGGTCGATGGAGCAACCAACCTCGCAAACACTTGCTGCCCCTGCCCTCTTAATCCTGCAAACAAAAACAATGTAAAAAAAAAATAAAAAAAAATCAATAATTATAATATTCAAAGATTAGAACCCTCAAGAAGACAGGGAAACCTCAACTTACATCAGCTTAAGATAATTTGGACTTCATGCCATTATACTTTATTATTCTGACAGCACGGGAAAATTTAAAAAAAAGGAGAGGAACCAATGAGAGCACGAGATTTTGGTGAGTAGTAGGTCAGGCCATCTAGGCAAACAAAAATATCATTGGATAACCTTAAGATAATTACCTAGTGATTTTATTTTCTTCCAAACATAGGTTGGCCGATCTGAGCTGTCAAATTTACCAAGTATAGTGGCATGAGTATAATGGAATAATTTTTTCTTAGAAAAATAAAGTTTTTGGTATGTTATACGAATGAAAATTAAAAAGTTCTGATCTATTTTACTTTATATACTGATAAATAAGCGTCCTCTTTTAAAAACATTGGTAGTTAAAAAAGCAGGCAGACTAGTTACAATTTTTAAAAAAACTATAAATTTTCAAGAATATTGCATTAAACTGCCAGACTATCAAAATAAATAATGATAAACGCTTTTAAAACCTTGATGGTGAGGTCATACACACATACCATATGTATGTGTCATCTGTATGTATTTCACGGATGGTGGAATACATATTTTATTAGACACACATTACTAGTCTTATCGACACCTGTTTGTTCCTACTATCCTCTTCTTTATTTATATAGTTTAGACGTAGTTTAGATGTTTAATATTTTAAAGTATACTTTTTGTTACAGCATTAATTACACTCAACCTAACAGGTAATACATTTTTTTCTGTTCTACTCGATATTTTATTTTAATATACACAATCGTTCTTGAATCGTCTTCTTATTTTGAACCCTCAACATACGGTCTGATTTAGATTTTTGTATGTTGCATTTATTTTAAATTCGTTCTTTGTGTCTTATCTGCTATTTCGTTATAATGTTTCGGTCTTCCTTTTAACTTTTTGCTTACTGTTTGTTTAGGCACTGATGATGGCCCTATAGTGACTGAAAGCTGCTCTGTAGTTATTAAATAATCTTTTTTACGTGGAGAGACTTTTTTATTCAACATCAAATGACAACGGTTTATTTGGCTCTGGAGGACTTTCTACATCCTCGGCTTGCACACAGATGCACCAAGGCCACACTACCATTTCATCCATGAATGTGCGTGGTATAACAGAGAGTGCAGATGTGTCCCATTCAAATATCCAGGTATCGGCAAGAAAAGGTTTACTATCTGTCCTGCAGGAAGACACCAATTGTCCACCGACCTTCAGTCTATGTTTGACTATCTGGAGACCGCAGGGTGGGCATTTTGCAGCAAAGGTAAACCAGCATGGCTGGTACCAAATATCTAGAATTCAACCTCTACCGAAAAGCGGACATTCCAGATGTGGAGCCAACGCAGAGGTGGAAGAGGGCGCTAATCCGCATGAAGTTGTTGACCAAGGAGTACAGCACCTTATTCCAGCTGCTAGAACAAGTTGTTCTTCAGGTAGAGGAAGTAATGGACAGTCAAGATGATACCGAGGAAAGGTGTCACCAGCGGAGGTAAAATCAATCTTGTTATAATATTGATTAAATTTGATAAAATTTGTAAATAAATTGATAAAATTTGTAATAAATTGATAAAATATAATATTATAATACTGTCCTATCAATGCCACCAACATAACAACAGTTTGGAGGCGGGATAATAGGACTCAGTTTATTTCCCTCTTCCTTTTTGCTATAACCATGGAATGAGCAAGTTCTTCTATTGGTAACTCTTCGTTCATCGTCTTATTCCCTGGTAGACACCCAGGGAATCCCCATCTTCGCTTATTACAACTTCCTTCACAGAGAAGGTTCAGAACAAAACAAATCATTTAATGAAATAGACATACTTAGTTCTAACTATTCTTGACATTATTATATACTTCATAAAAGTAGAAGTAGATTAAACAACAATTACTCCACGTGCAAATTTTTCAAGGTAATAATTGACATAAAGATTAGATAATAGCAATTATTCCAATCTATTTTTAAAATATTAACAGATAAGAGAATGTCACATACAAATAAGGAAAAAATAGTACTTGTGTAATATATAGATAAATAAAAAAGGACAATTAGCACATGTATACACAATATAATTATATAAGAAAATAATAATGATAAGAAATAAAAAATGCACATGAAAAAAATTAAAATATATTTATCCAAATAATTTTTTGTATTATTCAAATACATAAAAAACCTCCCCCCCCCCCTAACAGCCAACCTTTAACCACCTCTAATCACGAGAGTTTTGTTTAGTACCTACATCCCTAAAGACCCACTACAAAAAAAAACATTAGGTGGTTAATTTGATAAGTATAATGTTACCTTGAGCGTTAGTTCTGTGAGGGGAGGGTACTGAGGTGCCGGTTATGGGGATTACTTTGAGGCCATGAAGGGCTTTCAGAGTTTGACTAGGTATGAGGATTTGCTGAGATCCTTGGTGCAGTAGAACCGCCTGTCCACTGGATGTAGTGCCCAGCAACACATTCTAAACAAAACAAACAAATAAATTATACATCAAAATCATATTAAGGATACAGGAGGAGGAGGGCAATTCCATAATTAGTTGATATATATCAACATGGTGACTTATATAAGGGTTGATCAATATCGCAAGGTGTTGTTAGATATCATTGTGATTCTGAGTTCTGAACTTTTTTAACTCAACTGAGTGGGTTAAAAAAAGTTTAATAATAGTTTTAATTTTTTATAAGTTTAATTTAGTTTTACTGAAAAACCTTTAACTCTTGTTTATTTCTTATATTATCTTGTTAGTTTATGTTATTATTGGCTTTAATTGAGAAGAACATGAAACAGATCAGCAGTACCTTTAAAACCTCTTTTCAAGAATCTCAACTTTCTATATCTTAAAACCTTTGCCTTCCATTTCTCAATAAAGAAATAATCGTGTCAATAATATCAAAGTAATAAAAATTTTAAGTTGACATTTCAATTGTAAGACAAAAAATTGTAGGCCATTTAAATGCCAATTCAACCATATAAATTGTTCTCCCACGAAAAAACTCTAGTTTAAAAGTTATTAAATAAAAAAAAAGTTACTTTAATAGAAATTGAAACAGCCCATGTAAAAAAAAAATCCTCGTTTAAATTCTTAAAGGGATCACAATTTTATAAATTTTATATAAAAAAAGAGCTATATGTTTAATATAGCTCTCCTATTTTACCACGGACTTAGATCTATACCTTCCGAGCCACCTTAACCGGCAACAACCTATCAACTGGGAATAGAAAGTATGGTTGTTTGGTCATGTTTCACTTTCCAGCAGGCTCAAATTTATTTTGATTTTAAATTAATTACAAGTAGATCATATATACAGGGCCTCTATATAGCATCAGAGCATCTATAACATATAACTATAACTATATATATACATCTACATCTATAACTCTATATAACATCAGAGCATCTATCGGCTCGGCTACATTCTAAGAACCATCAACATTTCTTCAAAATTGGATAAGTGCTTTTAAAAATATAGGAGTAAATAGAATAGAAAATAGTCATGGGTGCCCATATGAATTTTTCCAGGGGGGGCCAATGCCACCGGGGAGGGGGTGGGGGTAGGTTTCTTGAAAGCAAAACACCTCGGAAGTATATATTTTACCTCTTTTCCTGAGACCTAGGGGGGGGGGCAAGGCCCCCCCCCTGCCCATAGGTATGGGCGCCCATGAAAATAGTATATAATTAGTGTGATACATAGCTTCCACACATCCTATCACTTAGCAACAGATGTTATGCTTTTAATACCCATTATTATCTATTTTTTTTTTTTTTTTAAATTATTTCCCCCCTTTTTTAAATCATTAAAAATAGTTAGTATAAATTTATACAAATTTAATACGTGCAGGAGGTTGGAATTACTCTGGAGCTATCTCAAGGCTACTTTTGACAAATCATCCAAATTTCTTAAAAATTAGATGGGTACTTTTAAAGATAAAGATGTAAATAAATATATGTTTGTGCACATGTGAAAGAGAAACAAATGGGTGCAGAAGGTTGAACTTCCCCAAGTGGAAACAAAAATGGGCTAAATATAACTGAACTGAACATCTAAATTTCATTAAAATCAGGCACGTCCTTTAGTTTTTAAAATATGTTAGTTTAGAAAAATTGTATGATAGGCAGTCAGACACAAGACCGAAAATGTTCCCTGATATCTGAAACCGATTTCTGTCAAGGAATTTTTTGAGTTTGGAGACATAAAAACTTGTTGTTGTTCAGAACCATCATGGTTTCTGTTACCTCCAGTATGCTCAGAAGAAAATAGTTTGTGTGCATGCTAGAGAGGAGGCAAAGTGGGCAGAAGCTTAAAAATTATTAGGAAGGAACTACCAAATTTCATTAATATCTGAAAAAGTTGGTTTTTAAGAAATGGTTTGCAAAAATGATGACGGAAACACTAAAACAAGATTAAAAATTAAGTCTGAAACGTAATTCTGTCAAGGAAATGTTTGATCTTCAGAATGAACCCAATGCTACTGTTACCTTTGGTAAGCTCAGAAGGTAAAATAAAGATTTTACCTGGGTGGTTGGTTTGCCGGTGAGAAGGAGTTGTTTTCCAGTAAGCTGAGCCACACTGATAGGTAACCTAGAGGAACTACTAGTAGACGAGGAACTACTACCGCTACTTCCAGCCATTGTTTGCTTCATTACTGTCTCACCGCTACTGCTTACACTCTGGAAAAAAACATCACAACGTTCGTTAGTAATTCCTACAACAACCTTCCTACTTCCACCTACCTCTCTCATTCCATGACATATCTACAATGGGTCAATCATTTGCAATGTATTTTAATGGACCTAATGATTTGATATTCTGCAGGTGTGGCTGAAAAAAAGTCCAAATTTTAGAGATGAGAATATATAAATTTTACGCTCAAGGAGCCCCCTCCCCTTAGTGATCTAAATAATCTGTCAATTAGTGAGGCACATAGCTTCTTCACCACATCCCATCACAAGCTTTTGCACCGGTTATGCTTTTACAACCCATAATTGTCTAGTGTACTTAATTGTTTCCCCTCTTTTTTCAAAATCTGTCAAAATTGTTTTGATTTATAAGGATAAAAGTATCAATTTAGCGGCTATCTGCGAGCTACTTTCGACCAACCATCCAAATTACATAAATATTAGATTACAGATTAGTACTTATGAAAATATAGGTTCAGTTACGACAGAGAAAAATCATTCTCCCGTATAGCTCAGTTGGTAAGAGCACCTGTACAGAAAATAGGAGGTCCCGTGGTTCGAGTCCCGGTGCAGGGGTCTATTTTTCTCTGTATATCTCCCGTAGTTATTGATAATTATAATTTGAATTATTGAAAATATAGGTGTAAATAAATGTACGTTTGTGCACATGTAGAAGAGAAAAAAAGGTGCAGAATGTTTCAACTTAAATTAAACAAATTTTATGGCTAATTCCATTAAAATCAGATGAGTAGTTTTTCAGATATGTTGGTTTGCAAAAATTGAACAACGAAAAGACCGACATGGGACCTAAAATGTTCTCTGATGTCTGAAACAGATTTCTGTCTCTGAATTTTTGAAATCGGAGACATAAAAAAAATTTGTTCTTCAGAAAAATGTTGCTTTCATTACCTCCGGTAAGCTTGAAAGGAAAATATTACAAAGAAGGTACAATTTGTTGGTAGAGTATATATAGATTTATATCTATTGTTAAAAAATCAGTCTAAAACTATTAGTACTAAACTTTCCTATTTACATAATGTTTGTCCTATGTCCAGTGTTTTCCATTTATATGTTTACATTTTTGTTAATTAAATAAGTCTATTGAGGCATTCTACTGAAGTTGAATCTTCATACTTGCTCCTTACTTACCATTTTTGTTTTAAAATAGTCAATCAAATCAAAATCGTCAACCGTTTTTGAGGAATACTTTTTTTAATGATACTTCAAAGTTTTTAGGGGGTAGCGCCCCCAACTTTGGGGTGCCCAGTAGTTTAGGCTCGAAGCATCTGCACAGACAACAGACTACCACAGACAGATATTTCATAACACCCCCTTATTTGGACTCTGGGGACGACAACTTTAAAATTGAATTTTCATGCCATCACAATACTTTCTCTTCTTATGAAAAAGTAAAAAACACTGCAGCAAATGTACTTAATAAATAACCTTAAAACCTTGGATAAGAAGTAGGATTAATGTGATTTGCAATTTGATTGCTGTGTACCTCAAATAATGCAAACAAATCAATGAATTCAGGAGATAGTTTGTACTTACAACCCTTTGCTGAGGAACTGAAACTACAGCGTACTGTCCAAGGGAAGTTCTATTAACTGTACCGCCCTGAATACCTGCATCAAACAATCAACAATTAATTAATTAATTGACATCCTAATTATTAATTCCTAATTAATTAAGTAACATTATTAACATTTTAACAACTATATAAATATGGACATAAAATTATTACATCCCATTACAAGCCATGGTTGTGGAAAAAATTGTAAACAAGATTGTTCAAAAATATAAAAAGACGTAAATAAATACACCGTAATATTATTATTCCATATTTTATTATTATTGCAAGGAACGCCCATTAACCTTTTAAGTAATGAGTTAGTATTTGAAAGATAAGAGCTATGACCAGGGAGGGTTTTGAAAAGTTTGTTCCTTCTGGTCAGAGACGTTTACTATTTTCATCTTACAATTGTGCATAATTCATACCTTGCTTATGCTGAGCAGCTAGGAGAGTCTCAACAGATACAACTGATCCCTGTACCTTGGCCACCATCTGACTAGCTTGACCCTTAGCTCCTCCTGTACCACCCACTAAAACACAAAGTAATCATTTCACTTCAATACGTATGGAAAATAACCTAAGTTTTATTAACATTCGCCATAAAGACTAATGGAAAAGTATATTATGCCACTAAGTTAAGGACGAAATTATAAAATCATAATTCCTTCTTAAAAGTCAGTAGAAATATAAACCTCATATCCTCATGAGAAAGAGGGAGCAGAATATGAATATCAACTAACTAACTCTGTAGCTTTAATAAATACAACGAAACAGTCTCTCCACGGAAAATGATGCTTGTTTATCAAAATGGGCTTTTTAATCACTTTTTTTGACTCCATCTTTAGCTTCCAATTTTATTATTATTTAATTTTATCTCTATCTCTAACTTTTATCAATTACTTTTTTAACTTTGCCTTTGTTTTATTAATGGTTTTGCTACTTCTTTACTCTATTTTGAATAATTATCATCTTATTTATTTACTTGTTTATTATTCTTAAGTTATTATTTATTTATCTCTAATTTTTGCAGATTTTGTTATAAGCTTTTATTTGTTTTCTTTTAATTTCGGTTTATTTATATGTTAGTAAGTTTTAGCACTAAGTGTTTGTTAATAGGCACTGATGATGGCTTTATAAAAGCCTTTGATAAATAAACAAGAATTATTTTCTGGGGAGAGACTGTTTCTTTGTATTTATTAAGATGACCTCCATCAACGCTCTTATTTCTTAAGTATGTAGCTTTAGTTATTTTTACTTACATTCTGTGAAATGTGTTAATTTGAGACAATATAGGGAGGGCAATAAATGGACCGTATATTGTGTGTTTTATGATTCATTCAAGTGCATTTAAGAGGTACAGTAGGACCCCGTACGCACGGACCCGTAGGACACGGTAATACGGTAAATTACATACAACATATTTGATGTAAATTCAATTTATCCATGTAAATAACAAAATACTATACATAACATTTCTTTTTTTTAAGTTTTTAATGTTATTTATTTATTTATTTTTTTTTTTAAACTTGCTAACTTGAAAATACCACTTTATACGGACCACCCTAAGCCTAAATTCGTCTGAAGTTGAGATCAGAGGAAATGTTGCCCCTTGAACAAGTTTATTGTGGTTCTTGTTTGACAGGAGTTGTGAATACACTACAAGAGTTAGTGTTAACAAGATTTGTTTTACATAGAGAGTTCATAGTAGTGTTAAATTATTCGTGATTCATAAGGCACTGGTCTTCTACTTGGCCATCAATGAATCATAGTTGAGGATATGGGTTCAATTCTGCACCATGGTAAATTGATTTACATGGCTCACTATTAATCACATTCGTTTTGGCACCTCATTTGTAAGTGAAGTGGCAGAGCAAGGGTTGGTAAAGAGGTCCTAAATGGGTGGCCTTGCTAGGTTAGAACATATGGTTTGACCATTCGCAAAAAGGAATGTTTCCTTGACAGGCTAAAACTTTGCTAACAAATAACATAGTAAGAGAAACTTTTTAACATTCCTTGGTGCATTCTGGTTCATCTCCCCATTCCTATATTTATTTTATGCTTAACGCTTATACCTTTCAAGTTTGTTTTATTTGTTGAACCTATTCTCCAATAATAAAAAGGTAAAGAGAAGATACTCACAGGAAGTAACAACCCTGGGGCTGGTCAGTAGACTTGTGGTAACAGTATTTTTCTGCTGCAATTGCTGCTGCTGTTGCTGTAACTGCTGAATCTGTGCCAAGGTGAGACTCTGCGTCTGCAAATAAGTCAAAGTAATTGTATTTTAAAAATAAGTTTTCCACATTATTGGGTGAGGTGTGAGGTTTTTCTATTACTGTGGCATATATCTTTCTTGCGTCCCATTACTGGATGAGATGTCCCAAGAGTATAAAATAAACTATAATTAGATAAACAAACAAAATATAAGTGTCACTAAAACCTTAGTATGTGAGCATTAAGAGTTAAAAAGAGTCCATAAAAATAATTTAAACTCGCTGAAAATAAAAGATGTTAGTTAAGACTTATCTAAGAGGATCACATTTATTTATATTATCATAATAAAAAAGCGTAGAAGGGGGAAGGGGGCTATTGAGGGCTAATTTATTTATGTACTATACAAATTTAATTAAAAACTGACTATTGATCAGCAGAGTCACAAGACAAGATTTAAAACACCCACAGTATTAGGGTTAATCTGACATAAAAAAAAAATTAACTCACAAGTAAGTTTTGAGAACAATCTAGTATTAAAGAATGGAATTGTATAAACAATAAAGATTTGACAGGAAAATAAAAGTGTTACCTTATTCTGAGGGATGACCTGTATGTGTTTCTGATCATGCTGTTTGACAATGATCATCTGTTGCTGCTGCTGCTGTTTCATCAATATCTGCTGAAGCTGCTGCTGTGAGATGTGCTGCACGTCAGTCTGTCCTCCTTGCTGTTTCACCAGCAACTGCACTTGCTGTGTTTCACCCGACCCAGAGCCCTGTTTCACAACGAGCTGCTGCAGTTGAGACTGAGAGTCGCTCTGCTGCGACTGACTCTGTTTCACCAACAACTGGACTTGTTGTGTTTCACCAGAACCTGAGCTTTGTTTCATCACCAATTGTTGGAGTTGAGATTGAGTTTCACCTTGCTGTGCCTGACTCTGTTTCACCAACAGCTGTACTTGCTGAGTGTCCCCAGATCCGGAGCCCTGTTTCATCACCAGCTGCTGAAGTTGTGACTGAGTTTCACTTTGCTGCGATTGACTCTGTTTGGCTAAAAGTTGTTGCAACTGTTGCTGAGAGACTCCTTGCTGGTGTTGAGATGTAGAAACTTCACTCTGACCTCCTCCTGAACTTTGGCTGCTCTGCTTTATGACGATTTGTTGAACTTCACCCTAAAATTTTGAAACAATCATAATAATTATAATTTTTTCCAACAAAAATATAAAATAAAGTAGACAAAAAGAATCAGATGACAAAAAATTTATGTCAATGTAGCTACTAGATGAATGCATAATAAAAGAATAGTAGTTTAGGAGTTTAGGAAATTAGACGAAATGGAACGAAAAATTCACCATTTTTTTTTTTTTAAATTTACACATTTATTATATAGGAGTAATCTTCAATGTAAAAAATCCTATGTATCTTGTTTTAAGAAATTGACATCAGGTCTTTTTAAGGTTTACATCCTAAAAAGATCTAAGGTTAATACATAAACTAAAAGTTAGTCAATTAAGTTTTGGTTCAGGCCTTCCACTCCTGTGGTGCTCACGTGGGAGGATAAACTAAAAGTCCCTATGGGGTGAACTAGGGAAGAGAAATTTTAAAGGTATTTTTTTTTTTTCAGATTTTCTAACATTTAGGATCAGGAAGGTTACCAATTTATACTATATTATCTTTATTTATATCAAATTCCCTATAAAAGTTGTAACCTACAAGAAGTAATAAATTTCAGATATAGTACTCGAGATAGAGAAGATATAAATGCTTATATTTTAATCACTCCTCATATTTTTCCCCTTCTACATCAACTTAAAAAAAGAATTTTCACAATTAAGCAAACGTGATCACAGATCAGTGGTGGTATATGACTTCAGTTATCGTAAACATTTTTAATACTTTTTTTTAACAAAATTGAAAACATATTATGTTTTGCGGTCCCTACATAAATAAACTTCCCCAATAAGAGTTGATATAAATTCTATACACATATTGCATATAGTTAACTTGTTGTAATTAATAATTCACATTACCAATGAACATGAAGGCGATACATAAATCTTCCCATATCAATTCTTAACTTGTTTTATAAATTGCATGCAAATTAAAATCTAAAATAATAAATAAATGAATTTGTACAGTTTTTCATCTGTTCTGAGTGTTTTACCTTTTTAAAGTTTACCTGAGAGGTACCGGCAGCAGTATTCTGGTGCTGTTGCTTGAGCAAAAGTTGCTGCAGTTGCTGCTGAGATATCTGCTGAACGGATTCACCCTGGCTTCCTTGCTGCTTTACCAGCAGGTGTTGCAGCTGCTGTTGAACAGACTCGCCCTGACTACTAGACTGTTTGACCAACAAATGCTGCAATTGCTGCTGAACGGATTCGCTCTGGTTGCCAGACTGTTGTTTGACAAGCAAGTGCTGTAGTTGCTGCTGTGATATCTGCTGAACGGATTCGCCCTGGCCACCGGGTTGTTTGACCAGTAGGTGCTGCAATTGCTGTGCAGGGCCCTCAAGTTGTTTGATCAGCAACTGCTGCAGCTGAGAGGAGACTTCACTTTGATTTTGGTGCTGCTGCTGCTGTTGCTTCAACAGGATCTGCTGCAATTGCTGCTGTGATATCTGCTGCAAGTCTGTTTGTTGTCCTAAAATTCAAGTAAGAAGCATTTTAGTTATTTTTAATAGAGAAAACATAAATTAACTAAAAAACTAAATACCCATTTTTTTAAAATCTAAAATAGTCATACATTAAAGAAAAAACAGCCCGACAAACTTTATCACAGAGATCACTTACCAGATCTCTGTTAAGATCAAACAAAATGGATAAATTACAACACAGTTTATCTTGTAGTTAATATGAGTTAACATCATGATGCGCCACATCCTTAAAGATTCTTCCAGTAGGAGAAGCAAATTGCATTTGAAACATTTTTGCCAACATCAGTGATATAAAAATAAATTTAAAAAATACAACAAAAAGAAGATTTGTAATGTTAAATATTAACTAAATGGTTTAATTTAGTGAGTGGATATTATACGTTGAATAATTCTAAGTAATTATAAAATTAGAAGACTAAATAAATAAATAGATTAGGAAAAATTTGTTAGTGAAAAGATAGCCCATGCAATAAAATAGATATGCAATAAAGCATTATATAATAATAGTATGAAGTGATGGACTCTGTGGTTTGTTTGAGCCTGATTAAGGCGTATAGTAGGTATTTACCCTGTGAGGAGGTGGCCTGTTGTTGTTTGAGAAGAATCTGTTGGGAGGTGGTAGTGGTTACATTACTACCAGCCTGAGTCTGCTGTTCTGCCGACCCACTCTGACCTTGCTGTTTGAGAAGTATAAGGTCGGCAGAAGACCCAGGGCTAGAGGAACCCCCCGACTGAGTCGATCCTCCCTTGCTGACCAGAATCATCTGCTGCAATGTCTGACCACCACCGACCGAATCTCCTTCGCTAGAGCCTTTCACCAAGATCATCTGCTGACCGCCGGAGCCGACTTTACCCTGGACACCACCGACCCCTTCCCCGTCACCAGATCCCTTCACCAGTATCATCTGTTGACTTGAAGTTCCAACTTTACCCTGGCCTGAGTCTCCTTCGCTAGAACCCTTTACGAGTATCATCTGCTGACTTGAAGAGCCGACTTTGCCCTGAGAAGCTCCAGAGGAATCCGACTCAGTAGAACCTTGTTTGACTAGGATCATCTGCTGGCCTCCACTGCCGACCTTTCCTTGAGAGCCGACCTGCTGACCAGCCGCCTTATTCTGTTCGGCCAACATCTGTTGCTGCTTTGCAAGGATCAACTGCTGTAATTGTTGCTGCAAAACATAAAAATAAACGTAGATTGTTAGTTTGTCCCTTTTTTGAATCAAAATAAAAAAAAAAAATAAATAAACTATAAAATAAAGGTCCATTTATAAAGAAATACAAAAATAATTAAGGTTGTAGCAGAATTATTTAGAGGGTCAAATACAGCAAGTTCTGAAAGTGATTCATAACATCAGATAGCAGCACGTAAGCACAAGTATAAGCACTTCCCTCTATAAATGCTTTAAATATAGATGCATTTTAATTAAAATCAAATTATAATCATTATTAACACTGGGAGACAAACAGAGAAAAATACATAGACTCCAGCGCCAAGACTTGAACCACTGGCCTCTACATATAGATGCATAGTTTGATTGATAATAATCTAAGTTATAACCTGTAGAGCGATAGCGCTGGTCTGCCTGTGCTGAGCAGGTGTAGGATTGTCCTGCTGCTGCTCTTGCTGTTTGCTAAGCATCTGCTGAATCTGTTTGTGCTGTTTAGCAGATAACACACCCTGTTCAACCACAAACTGCTGTTGATTTCCACCACCGCTGATCACAATCATTTGCTGTTGATCTCCGCCCTTCATCACAATCACCTGGAAAAATTAAATAAGTAAAACTTTTTATTTTAACCCTTGAAGTATACGAGTTTAGCAAACTTACGGTAACTTGAAGAAATCATAGTATTATATCGTAGTTATTGATAATTGTAATTTGGATTATTTAAAATTTAATCTTACTGTAGTAATAAAACTACCAAAAATTTAAAAAAAAAAAAAATCGTAATAAATCGAAAATGGTCCTGATCGAGTTGAAATTTGGCACGAATGTACCAGGTACCCCTCTGTATGAAAAACAAGCCCACCAAATTTCATTTTGATATTGGCCGCC
>KZ651155.1:266104-277541 GCA_001010745.2 Gerris buenoi | reverse complement strand
AACACTTCTAGGAATCTGGGTAGAGGAGTAACACCGTTTTATTACCCACAAATTCTTGTAAAAAAAATATGGAGAAATACTACTTATTCAATTCCAAAAATTCGTGCTAGCAGGTTATTATTAGATCGCCGTTGTCATAAAATGTTCGTAATTCGTGTTAAAGGAATATTTCGTATTATCCGAATTATTAATTCAATTCTTTTGATAAAAGCATTGTTTTACTAGGGGGAAATGAATCAATTCGCGGTATCCGAGATTTCGTGTTATCCATGTTCGTGTAAACGGGGGACTACTGTATTGTTGTTGGAGTTTGTGTCTAACTAAATTGGCTAACATTAAATTTTTTATTTTTGTTTTGTTTTATCGATTAACACAACTACATAAATTACAATGTTATTAGTGTTATTATTAACATTGTTATTGTTTTTTGGGCGGTGAATAACATTGAAAGGGTATAGTCCCTTGACTAATCCTTTTGGCGGGACATTAAATTTAAAATGATTATTTACAAGTTAAAGTCATAATTTACAAATTTTTCTATCTTCAAAATCAGAAAGAAGGTCGTGTATACTAGCTGGAACACCCTGTATATTTATATATAATTGTTAGATTTTCAATTGATTTTTTTATTTTTTATTTTTTTGTCTTTTTACTAAATGTTTTATCACAAGGATATTTTCCATGATGATATATATGCTAAAGATAGATTGCTGTCTTACAAAAACTAATGAACATGTGTTTATTTATTTTTTAAATTGAGCTTTAGGACAATTAAACATCATTAGTAATTAAACCAAAGTTTGTCTGATTGTCCTGGGTTATTATTGAGATTATTACATTCCTCATAAGAATACCATTTATTCTCCTTAATCCAGGAATTCCTAAGTTGACCTAGATAAGACCTAAGTGAAGAATTAAATTTCTACTGCTACTTACTACTTATTTAGATTTAATTAAAGTTTGCTCTCAGAACCTTATCCTGTAGTAGTTTACTACATATTATTATATTAGAGCTTAGAGTAGTTCTTCAGAATCATCAAAATAATTTTGTTCCCATCAATAAGCTTGGAAGAAAAATAATTATACAATTCATTCATCTTTATATAGGCATGCATTGATTGTTACGATTAATTGATCTTAATGTGATTGTGTTTTGTTACTCTTTATTTAATAATGCCTCATGAATGTTAATATCTAAATGTTAATTATCATTATTAATGCTAACTGAGAAGCTATATATTACCTGTTGTTGAGGCTGCAATGATTGTGATCCTTGTTGGTTAACAGTCTGGCTCATCACCTTCTTACCCTCAGCAATAAGTTGCTGCTTCAACTGCAGCATTTGCTGAGCACTGATAGTTTGCTTGGGAAGAGTCCTCACTAGAAAAACAACACAAATATCACCAATTTCATTCAAGAATTATTTTTATAAATTATATTTTTAAATTATTGATAGCAAAAAACCAAGAAAAACTCATTCTGTTGTCTTTACTTGAAAATAACAGCTTGTGTCACCATCTGGTAGCTAAGAGAATTGGTTACACTGCTTGTTTTGAGCAGGAATTTACTGTTTGTGTAGCCACCTACAATGTCAAGCTATTATAGCAAATTAATAATGGACAAGAACCCCTGCATAAAGGGATTTGATGCATACAAATGAACTAAATTAAAGACAGGAATAAAAAACTAGTTACCCTGGTTAGGAGAGGATGCCTGAGCCCCTGTTATCACCTTAACAATGGACTTGGTGGTTTGTTTGTCAGCTGCAGAACCACTTGCCGGGCTTCCACTGCCAACCTTCTTCACCTGAACAATACAAACAAATAACAACATAAGTAACCTTCTTAAACATGTTCCTTACACAAACAGTCTTTAGAACTTGACATTAGCACATCAAGCGTAGGTGACGCAGGGCAGAACTGCACCATAGATCTAGCCATAGAGCCTACCTAACACTTGTGGATCTGGTTACACTTATCAATCAACACTTGCCTGAATCGCTCAGACTTGTATCTTGAAGTTACACTGCCCTGCTCGGCCTTAATAATGAGACGTTTTCTTTGATAAATTAAATAATTATAAATAAAAAAAATCGGTCTGAGATAACTCAGATAAACTTTCTCATTTAAGAGATCATAATTACTTAGCCTAGTGTTTTCTATTTTCTATTCTATTAGTTTTTGTAGATAAATTTAATTATTATTGAACATTTTATCAAAATTTATCATAAAAATAACTTCTACTTGGCAAGGAATTGAACCCGGATTCTCTCTGTCAGCATATAAAGCTATTTTCTCGGGAACTAGATTTTTTCCCAGGCAAGCAGTTATATCGTTTGATTCGTATTTAAATGGACAACATTTTAGAATTTCTTAATCAAAATCGTCGGATCCATTTTCAATTTTTTTTTTTTTTTTTTTTTTTTTACGCTTTATCAGTTTTTGGTGGGTAGTGCCAACAGGCAGACTTTTTTGGACTCAGGGGACCTCAATATGTGTAAATCCATAAAAATATCAAAATTGAATTTTCAGGCCATAAATATGTGATTTATTTGGATGAGCCCGGCCATTTCAAGATGGCAGTCATTAAACACTTTGCTTTAGCTACACCTTTTGACTCGTTCATTAAAATGATATGAAACAAAAGCCATATAGTGATTTTTATGGTCCAAACACAATAAAACTATGCTGAAGTCTCTAAGCTCAAACCATCCCTTAGATATAAATAAATTGTTAACAAAAAAAAAATGTTGGAGGGGTGGTTCTTACAAAATATCCAATGTATAAAAAAATCCTTAAAAAATGTTTAATGCATATATTAAGGACACATGGAGCAAAGATAATTTGTAACAGAAATGAAACCAAATATATATTTGTACTGGGTTATGCCTTTAGACAAATCAAACATTACTCACTACTAAACTCATTACAGTTTTCACTTAGCCACAGGTTTTTAGCATTAACGTTCTAAGCATGAAACATATTTAAGGTTTAAGTGTTTTTATGCTTACAGCTGATGCATTCTTTACAGTTGCCGTGGCGGCATCAGCCATCCTAGCTTGAGAGATGGGGTCCTGACTAGAAGCACTCGGTGTTTTCTTGTTTGCTTGGTTGGTAACCCTGTCCTGACCAGTGTCGCCACTAACGCCACTAGTAGCTTTACCTCCACCAGTCTTGACAGCGCTTCCACTGCTACCTTCCAACTTCTGATCACCCAACTAAATTTTTATATTTATATTCAACATAATAAAACAGCTTAAAGTTTGTGAGCTTTAAGCATATCTTAGGTCTAGTTTTTTTTATTTTATTTTAAATTGATATTTTCCTAATAAGCTTATTTTTACTCTTAAGTAGTAAAAAAGATAGTATATAAGCAGTATAAGTAAAAACTCCAATTAGATTTTTAAACTTATTGATAATTAGATAGATTATGATCAACATGGTTAATTATGATATCAAATCCTTTTTTTAACAACTGTTTACATCTTTAGGAGCCAGATTAAAGTTCCAATATCGGTAGTAAAATAAAAAAAACAATGATAGAACTGTGACAAAATTTGGCATGATTGCATAACATGACAATTTGGCAGGGTTGTTGAATTGATTAGATAATGCCTTTTTAAAACAATGTTGCAACTCAACAACAAATTATAATTGCTGGGAATGGAACCATACATCCCTAACTTTGAAGGAGATACACCAGGTGCGATCTTCAAGCTATACCAGACAGGATGATTTACATCTATCTGGATAATTATTTAATACCAGTTATATCAACACACAAAAATAGCTAGTGGGCTAAAGAGTTCTCATAAATTCTCTTCTTATCTCAAACCAAGCAAGAATTGAGAAAAAATACTTATATGGGCAATATTACTCTTAAACAACTGCTCTCAAAATTTTAACGTAACTCTTCTGATACAGCTCTGTGGTTGGAACGTTTCCCCCTAAAAGAAAGGGATCTGAAGTTTAATGCCCAACAGGGATACGTGTTTTTTTTGCTTCTTTCTCTATAAAAAATTGAGTGCTTGGTTTTCCAATTGTGGTATATAACTATCTTGACTTCGACAAGCATAAATCGCTGAAGAATTGATTCAAGTTATAAAACATTAGTGGGAGACCTTCGTGGAAGGTAGACAGTTTAATACTAACTTTTTAGAACATTTGTTTATTTTTGCTTGAATTGACCAACTTCTGCCTAAACTATTGCTTGAGTTTTGTTGTTTTTGTTTTGTTTGTTTTGTTCTGTGGTTGGTGTTATAGTGAAATTTTGGATCTTTCAAAAGTCATAGGACCTAAGATGATGGGCAGGTTACAGGCATCTTAAGAGTGATGATCAAGATGGAGTGAACTCACCTTTAAGTAAGAACCCATTAAGTTCTGCTATTCCTTCATAATTAACTGTATCTTTCTTGCCAAACTAGTGATAAATGAATTTGAGTTAGTAATAAAAACTAGGAGTTACCTGATTGACAGCAATTGTTTGAGGGTTGATATCAGTTTCTTTAGGCTGCGTCTCTTTCTTCTTAGCAGCTTTCCTAGAGGGCTTGGGTTTTTGAGGCTTGTTTTCCAAACCAAGTGCATGCAATCGCTCTGCAATAAGCAAAATAATTATAAGTTTCAAGTATCAAGATAGGGTCATTGTGAATAATCACACGTTTCAGTAGCTGAAAAGTAAACCACACCACTACAATATAATTTAGCAAATCTCACTATTAGCAACTACACAGCTTACTTATTTACAGTAGACAAATTGTATATCGCAGAACACATCTTCACATATTTACTTAAAGCTTATAGGCGATAGATGGAATATTTTTTTGGAAATTAAGTTTGAATAATTTGAGGTTTAAGTTGTTTTATTAGTTACTAGAGGACCTGACGTGGAAGAGATGAACTGGAGATAGGCCTCACGAGGATGGAATACGAGAGAGTAGAACTGGAGGTGCATTATTGGTCAGGCCAGGCCCTACATGCGCTGTAGCATCAAAGAGTAAGTAAGTAACAATCGTACAATAATACATGTGTAACATACATATAAACATATGTGTGTCATTTTGCACTTATAGACACACAAAACTGAAGAACAGTAAGAGTTCAATTCGAGAATATTGTAATACCTACTGATACAAGTAATATTTCTTATTTGTTTGAAATAGCCAACACACTAATTGATAGGATTTGAATAGTACAACTACATAAGTCTTGTGGCCAGAATGTGGGACGAAGAGAAATAGCAGATGCTAAATGCATCGGGGTTGCCAGAAAAGATCTCAGACTGAACTAAATTTGGAATCACTATAAGTTGGTACTCCTGTCAGTTCATGATAATACAGCTTACCGGAGCCGAAGGGCTGTATTTCTTAAAATGGCTAAAATTGAATATTGTCCTAAGGATAAAACAAAAATTATTTGAGAAAGGGAAACATCTAAATTTAGGATATGTTTTACTTAAAGTTTGAAATATTTCTCATTGCAAAATATACAAACAAAGACTATTAATCTTACCAAATTCTTCAGGAGAGCGTTGAGAGTGCTGGTACACCCATATCTTCCTCTTAGTGTCGTACTTAACTGATGGGTCTTCTTCTGAGTGAAGTTTATCTAAAGCTCCACTGACGACACTGCTAAGTACACTCTCTACAGGCTCGTCTAGAAGGTACTGTGAATCCTTTAGTAGAGTCACGATGTCTGCTCGGGTACCCTGGCCGCCTGGTAGTCTTGCCACCGCATCTCGCACTGCAATAAAACAACCACATTAAATTTGACTGACTTTGGTGCAACAGCCTATGGAGTGCAATATATATGTAATGGATAACACAGGTTAGTGTCAGCTGAATAAACCTTACAATTAATCAACGCAACCAGGCAATCGCCACTTCATATAAGCAAATTAAGAACAGCCAATTGTATATTGGCTTGATCCAATTATTTAACCCATTGAATGGGTAATCTAATTTATGAACCTATCTTAGTGACTCAATGAAATCTACACAATTTTAAAAGTTAATTTAAAAATATATAAAAAATTTTAAAAAAATGTTAGGATCCACTGTGGATACAAATGTCAGCGGGTCTGACGGAGCCTTGCAAGATGGTTCTACTCGAGACACGGAGACTAGAGCTACTGAGGGCTGAAAGGGAGGGCTTGCATCCACCCGCCAGGCACGTTAGCACGGCATGGATCAACAGTGGATCCACCCGCATTGAATGGGTTAAGTGTAACTTAATTGCTACTTTATAGAAACAAATTATTTGAGCTCCACAAGATATATCAACAGCTGGATAGATTGAAGCTATTTATTTTTATGTCATGGGCTTTCATACCCAAGACCCAGACCACCTAGGTCAATCAATTGAACACACCCCTGGGTTTGAAGCCTAAACTCTTCACATTGGTCATTAGACCATGTCTCACATCTCAATTTTTTTTTTATCAAATAGAGAGTGTCAAACATAGTTTTCCAATTCTGGATGAATATTCAGCAAAGGACCCCCTTCCAGGAATTTCACATGCAGCTGATAAGTAACTACTGATCAAGTCTAATGATACTTAATCTGATTGATTAAGATCTAACCACTCTCCACTAAGAGCTAACCAGCCCCATGAGTTTGGAGTTATTAGAAAGTAAATAAGACGTCTAGATCTCAATCCTACTAGGAATTAAATTTAAGAATGAAAAAATGGTAAAGAAGATGAATGATAAATAAAATGTTTTTCAAACAACTTCTGCTGGTCTGAAAGGCACACACGCACGCTTGGGTATTATATTTTACAAATCTGCTAAATTAGCTCATAAAGAAGAATGGATGAGGATTGTACAGAAGGCCAAAGCTGATAATACTCATACGGTAGGCATTAGTGCCGCATATTTTGTTGGCTTTGTTGGTTCATAAAGATATATGAACCTAGGATATATGAACCTCCACAATATAGTTTTGTTTTTAATTTATAATACAATAATTGACGAAGCAATATATCATTAGAAAAGATCAGTTATTTTGATTCAGGTATGTCCAGGTTTTTAGCAAAAAAACATAATTTTTTGCTTTGGCATCAATGAGAGATCAACTTAAGATTCTTCGATTAATTTATTTCTGAAACAATTGCTGAATATTGATAAAATTAGTTTGTTTTAAGTGATTTTACCCAATTCAAGTATGGTAACGGATTTAGGTCTGGTAGGTGCGAGTAAGGTGTGGCCCCTGGCTTTGCTTGCTGGCAGATTATTGGTAGTTCTGACAGGACCCAAAACTGCTTCACTGTTACCAACACGATATGTAAACGATCGCTGTGGAGATTCGTACCTCTGCTTCTCCTTTAGACATGTAACATTAAAAAGTTAATAAAAATAGTAGGATGGAAACTAACCGAGCTAGCACTCTATTTTTTTAATACATATTCATAAATCGAACAAACAGACAGAATACTTGTTGTAATCCGTTACAAGAGCACCTGAAACGGATTAATAGGAGGTCCCGTGGTTCGAGTCCCGGTGCGGGGGTCTATTTTTCTCTGTATGTCTCCTGTAGTTATTGATAATTGTAATTTGAATTATTTAAAATTTAATCTTTCCGAGGTAAGAAAACTACCAAAAACTTTTAAAAAAATTGAGTACCTGTATTAATTGCGCATGTGTGTCTCATAGTTTTGAAGAATTCCTCTTCTTTACCACTCTAGCGCGATAAAGAAGAAGAATTCTTCAACTTTACGCACGATTAGCGAGTTTGTTTACATTTAACATAAAGGCGGAAATACACATGCTAGTTACTCGCACAAAAACATACGAGTAGCTTGCTCAGGAGAGCTACTGTCATGTGTATACATCAAATAGCATGGGAGTGAAAAGCATGCGAGTAAATCGCACGAGGTTTGATTTTTGTCTTGCCAGTAGCACAAGTTTAGGGGTGGGGGAACTGATAAGGTGCGTGTAAACAGGCCTGCCAGCGTAAGTTTGCTAGTAGCTAGCACGAGTCTCCCTCAGCCCTTTAATCTTCAGTTGCGTTCCTTCCTTTTGCGTGTATCTGACAACAACTCATCTTCTTTCTACGGAAGTATTCGCAATTTATTCATAAAATTATTGACGTCCCCGAACCGCATTTCATTTAGTAAGCACTGAATTCCCTTCTAGCTATCCAAACTTTTACCCCCAATCTTTGAGTCTTTTTACTATTTTTCAAATGTTTAAAAATACAGTTCTTCATAAGTAACAGAACAATCTGGTTTGTGTCTGGGGGTTTTGTTGGAACTGTTTTCCCTTACTCTTACCAGTGCCACATAAACATAAACTATATGCTCTAAATTACTATTATTCCCCCAAGGAAAGAGCTTATTAGAAGCTGAAAGTATTAGTCACAAGTAAATTATTACATTTATGTAATTTATTTTTATTTATATGATAATTCAATAAATTTTTTGTTTATTTTATTTATTATTGATAACCATCTGGTTAATTTAATTCTGCCCGATGCATTCATAATGTACATTGAAACACAATTAATAAAACTATCTAAATTAATTAAATTAAATACGATTATTCATAATTCCGGCTAGGAGAAGACAAGAAACGTATGCCTGTGCCTGTTTTAAAACTAGAACTGTGACTGGAATGTCTATAGTCATGTGCTAGTAGCTCGTACAAGACCGATCATCCGGATGATACTAGCATGCTGTTTCACTGGCAAATGTACACAGTGTCTGCAGCATGCCAGCAACTGACGTGCTAGTAACTCGCCACTGGCATGCTTTTTTACTAGCATGTGTATTTCCGCCTTAACTAATTTGATGTTTATTTAATAAAAGGAACTGGTTTTATAGAGTTTTTTGTGAAAATCAATGAGTGATTTAAGTGATTATGACGAATATGAGGAGAATAATACGCCTTCCGAAATAATTAATTCGGCACAAAATACAACTAATGAATTGATGTCATCTTTATCAAAAGAGAAATACGAGCATACATACAGGAATTTTATTATTTTAGTATTTATTATTAAAATCTAACCATCGTAGATAAAGTACGGTACGCAACTCGTGTGAAAATGACATTTTGCATTGCTCGTGTGGTTTTACTAACCTCGCTGTCGCTCGGGTGCCAACTCCACACTCGCATGCAAAATGCTACTTTCCACACTCGACGTGTAATGTACTATACTTCTAAGCTAAGCCCTAGAAAACAGATGAGATAGCGTCTAAAACAAATATTATGGAGGTAACCTGAATTCTGAATATCTGTTTATCTCTAAGTGAGGAAGGTTGAACAGCTGGTCCCCTCGTATGAGTAACTTCTCCCGAACTGTTTTCATTACTCCGTCCTGGTCTTGCTAACACCACCTCCTTCACTCCAGCACCGTCCACTCGGAAACCTATACCACATTCACAGTAAAATAATTATTCTAAACAATTAAGGAATTTTAAGAAGAATTAGAAATAAGATAGTGAAAAAGTAAAAACAACTCAATATTTGCTGCAAAACTAATTGTGGATATAACTTAATCACTTAGGATCTTAAATCTCAGTTATTTTCTTTCCTATTTTACAAAAATAGAAAATTCATACTTTTAAAAAATCAGGATGTTACATCCACCTCTGCATATTATGAACTATCTGGTCCCAGGAATTGATACCTTGGAACTAGACAGCTCTGCTTTTATTGGCTCGTGCAAAACACTAACACCATTAATGAAAAAGAGAGGATATAAAAAAAACTACAAAATGAATTTTACGTACCAATAGGCCTATGTATAAGTAGTGCGGGTCTCGGCTGTGTAGGAGTAGCGTGTGCCCTCTCTGACCAGAGATTACACAGTGGTACCAACCTGTGATCTGAATCCCTGCCGGCACCTATCCACTGATAAGCATTACAGCTGACTTTATACTCCATGTAGGGAACATAATCCTCTGGAACTATGTCTAAATAAAGTAAAAACACAATATAACCTAAAATCAACGTACATAATAAGTAGAAGAGGTACCAATTTATGACTTCTACTGCTCCGTCCTAGGTAGATGTGTAAGGTATAGTGAAAGTGAGTAGTAAAGGGTAATCAAATCATTGATAAAACATTCAAGATCTTGAAGAAGATAAGCATAAAGACAATCTTCATGAAAAACCTTCGAGGCGTAGTTAAGGTACGTCAACACCTTAAGACAATTATCATTTATGAGATCCTTTGTTGCTATTTTTATATTGTCAAGACAAACAAAAACTAGTGGATGTTAGCACTTTCAATGCGCTGGTAGGAAGAATAAAATCTAGTGGATATCAGCACTTTCAAGGCGCTGGGAGGAAGAATCAGGCCAAACAAGATTGATTGCTAGCTTCAGTTCCTGGCTACCGGCTACCACAACAAATATCAAGAAAAACCCTGATAACTTTATCAGAGAAAATAGTTTTAAGCATCTCGTACATGAAAACTTCTACTCTTTAAACTGCTTCTTGAGAGTACTCGATGGTGACACCCAGTTATCTTAGGATAATGAAAGACCCTAGGATAAGATATAATCCTCAAACTTCCAGACAAGGTTCTTACTTTCTAACATGTATTTTTCTAAAGATGTACACTGATTAAGAAACATTAGAATATATTCCCATCAAGACACAGTCACATCCAGAAGATCTGGAACTTAATTATATATACATATTTTTAGTGCTTGCCGTTCTTCATTTTGCAATTTCCAGCTGTCTTCAGGACTTCAAAGTAGTATAAGTATTGTACGTATATTACTTCTCTTCTTGGTTTCTCTCATTCACTAAAGATCAACTCTTCTTGGTCCAATCTTTAACTTCTCTTCTCGTAAGAAGATCTAATTTCAAAGATTATTTATCCTATTAAAAGAAGTAACTTGGATATCATAAAATTTCAGATAACCAAGATTTTTTTGTACTTAAATCGCATATTTTTTTATTTTCTCATAGTTGGAAAAAAAATATATGTATAAATTAACAAAATAAAATAAGTAAAAAAGAAATGATTACACCAAACTAAAAATGATAATATACATACATACTTCTATTGATTAACAACATAAATCATATTAACATTCTTTACAAAATATGTTTTATGTTATTACCAACATCTCAAACATATTAATACCTAGAGGACTCATATAATTAAATCAGAGATCGACAGATAAAAAATACATTCTGTGCTGAGAATTTGAAGTTTTATGTATCATGGATTTTTATCAGTCTTCCATTCTTCTTTTTATAATGTACTCTGACATATATAGATTTCAAGACTGAAGACCAAATTAGAATCCACAAAAAAAAAATCCTCATAACAGTTTACTATTAGTAACTCAAAAAAATCCCGTCAAGTACTTGCCAGCAAGTTACTAAAAGGGTTTCTTCAATCATAAGAATTAATTATAATTATATATTTTTCTAAACAAAAACATCTATTGTTAACTTTTAAAAATCAAGATGTGCATATAT
>KZ651155.1:241371-265797 GCA_001010745.2 Gerris buenoi | reverse complement strand
AAAAAAAAAATCCTCATAACAGTTTACTATTAGTAACTCAAAATTAGGTTTAAATTTTATCTCAATGCATGGTTTGATGTTATTTAATTATTATTATTATTTTTAAATATTATAATTAACAGTGGCTCCCAAAGTTACAATATTCAGTTCTTAGCACATTTAGTAATTCAATGGCACCAAGAGTCAATCACCATTTATCCAAAGCAGTCTTTAAGTGAATGAGGATTTTTCCTACACTACCTTAGTGAATTAAGTTATTCCTAACTGCTCTTAATAAATTAGAAGTTTTCTCCAGTACCTTATAATAATAACTAACTATAATTGCGCTTATGATTAGTTAAATAAATCAAAGAAATAAAAGAAAATATGATTTTATAGCACAATTTTTAAACAATGAATTCCTTCATTTATAATGTATTCATGTCAAAAGAGTCAGACATTTTATGGATTTGTGCAAAATAAAATTACAAGATTTTGTTAGAAATAACCTAAAAAAATTTTCTCTATCTTAAAAGTGATTAATATTCTCAGTTAAAGTGGACACTTAAAATATAGTCACCTAATGGGCTTCATCTAATGTGGCAACTAAATAGTTTAGGCTAGTGGCTCTATCTAGGAAGTAAGAAATGCTGGATATCTTAAGTATAAACTCAGCTTGAACATACCAAAAAGAAATCAAACAAGAATTTAAAATTCACAAAACAAATTATCAATAATATGATAATTTTATATCTCATTTCAGTAAATCTTTTTGAAGATTGGCGATACTCTAGGAAGGTGCTATATACATTTTGGGAACCACTGGTAAAGAACCTTCATTTCAATCGTTGACAAGGGCTGCACCTACAATGCAAGAAAAGATACGTGGGAGGGATTACCCTGAGATTCACCAGTGAGGAAGAAAAGAGCGGATAATAGCTGTTTCTCTATGTCCGGAGTATACCAGTGGTTGAGTGGTGCTATTGGTGAAGACGCCCAAGTCTTGAGTCTGGCCTCTAGCTCTACCAGGTCCATCCGGTGATCTTCTGTAGACGTAACCACGTCTCGTATTAGAGAGAAGAAACAGGCCTGCGTCTCTTCCTTCAGCTCTATCTTACCTCTAAACAAACACAAGGGGGATAAAGTCTCCAACATAGTATAAGTGGTTAACGTTCAATGTCCAGGGAATCCAGCATATGCATATATGCATAAGGTAAGTGGGTTATCACTTGATAAAAATGGTATCCTCCACATACATTACATAACGTCCATACATGCTGATTAACTTCATTCATTAGCAACTGCTCATGAGCCAACTGCTCTCCTACAAAAGCTACCTTGTAGGGTTTTTTAAAAAAACCTTAGTTCAATATCAGTTATAAAAAGGTTGGCAAACAAAAATAAAATAAATGGTTTACTTGAGATCGTCTAATGATGTCTCAGTGTCAAAGTCTACAGGCAGAGCCATCATGTCTATTCCATCCAGATCTGACAGTGTTGCCGGAGTCATTATCCTAGTTGACGATGATTTAACTAAAAAACAAAACATTTTAGATAAGCACATCACTTGCAACAACAACTAAAAATTATTATCAATCATAGTTAATTTTGTTATTGTGTAGTAAACATGATCATTTAGACAATAAATCTGCACAACTTAAAGAATTTAAGAAAGTGTGTTTCAAAAGTTACTTGTTGTGCAATTGGTTCAACATGATCCAAATATATGTTTTGTCTACTTTTGATTGAAATTGAGTTGTAAGAAGATGCTCTGTATCTATAAATGGTCTCTTAATCCTCATATACAATGAATCTCTCAAATCTTCTTACATTTCCCTAGCTATCCAATTTACATTTATTTGAAGAGATAGATGTCCTAATTGATAGTGATTTTGGAACTAAACCACATTTGTTGGGTTTTGAGTCCAAGCTGAATAAAATATCACACTAATTGTGAGCTTTGCATATCGTATGTCTGCTTCTGCACATAATCAAGCAGATACATCAGGGACACCTGCTTATCATGATGCAAACAAATGTGGAGCGGCACAGATCCGTTTTCAACGGGTAGTCTCAATTAAATAAATAAAATGTATCAGTTAAATAAATGCAAGGAAAAGAACACTCACTTGAATTTTGTACGACGTTGAAAGGAGGAAGTGCCTGAGAAGGTGGTTCTAAAGGTTCTACCTTGAGAGGGGGAGGCACCACACCGGATGCTGCAGTGGACGAAGACAAACCGAGTCCCAAAGCTTGTGACGGTGCAGTGAGACCGGCAGAAGGCACTGGTGTCGTTGAACGGACAAGAGAAGGTGATTGAGAGAGAGGATGAACTGATGTTTGCAAACTATGAGCTGTCGCTGGAGGTATGTTCATAGAAACAGGAGATTGAGGCAAATTGACCGATGCCGAGGTCGGTGTACCTTCTTTAGCCAGTTTCACTCTAGCGTGGTACTCGGCCGTTTCGGATTTCAATTTCTTGAAACTCGGTAAAGGAAGCAGATCTTCGACACTGTCACCGGATTTTAACTTCTTAAAACTCGGCAACGGTAAAATATCCTCGGCGATTTCTCCGGGCTTGAGTTTCTTGAAACTGGGCAGTGAAAGGAGATCCTCGACGATTTCTCCCGACTTCAACTTCTTGAAACTCGGCAAGGGTTGAGTATTCTTATCCGGCAGTTCGGATTTAAGTTTCTTAAAACTAGGCAGGGGCGTAAGTTCTTCGATAGGTTCAGTCTTGATTTTCTTGAAGTTTGGCAGTGACATGAGGTCTTCCGATAGCTTTCCAGCGGATCGTAGGTCGTCTGAGGACTTGGTAGATTTAACGATGCTTTCCACTAGTTTACTTGACTTACTCTCAGCGATCTGAAAATAAAATACAAATTAACTTTTATTGTAACACTGTGGAAACCTCAATAACTCAAAATTAAATTTTTCACTTTAAGTTATGAACTTTTCGAGGTACCTAAGTTCTTTTATTAATCACAAATTAGTAATAAAAACTAAATAAATTCGACTTATTGAGAATATGGAGATATCAGGGTTCAAATTACCCCAGGTCCCACTGTGCCTCAATAAACCAAAACTTAATTGATACTCTTTTGATCAATTGACTCACACAGAACCAGGATATGTATTTGGACCAAGATGGAAGTGCAATCATGAAAGATTATGTTATTATGAGGTTTATAATAACATCATACGATACTCAGTGATCGGTGTTTAAGGGTAAGTGTCCATCTGAGACTAAATCTCGAGAGCTAGTCTCGAGATTAGTCTCAGAACCTTGTCCACTTGAGAGCAACATCAGGCTCTCCCGAGTCTCGGAGAGTCGGCGAGTCTCCGAGACTAGTCTCAGCCCCATGTCCACTAGCCATTTCAATCTCGAGAGTGAGTCTCGATACTAAAAAGTCTCAGATGGACACTTACCCTAAGTTAGATGAGTGCCATAATGGTGTTGTATGGAATGAAGGATAGTGGAGTAAAGGTGTCTACCTAACCTCCCTAAATCACTCGTATGACTAAAGCCCTAAAACTACCACAACTGTCCCACAGCTTCTTTAATTCTAAGCTTTAAATTCAAAGCTGGGACACTTAGACAGATCACGCTGTCCAATGAACTTAGCCTGAGCATTAATGAAAGGAACATGAACATAAAATGTCAACTTATTCAAGTTTTTATCACACTTTTGAAATAAACTTATTACTGACACTGTGCTCATTCTTTTGAATGTAAGGAACTCACTATGCTTTATTCAACTCTGACGTACAAGCAGTTATATAATTGAAAACTCACAGTTGATTTAGCAGCAGGTATTCTAGCAGAGGAAGCCACGGTTTTTCCCTCCGTCAGACTCTGACTTCTCTTATGTTCTGGTTTTTTAGGCAACGGTGGTATTTCCTTGATCTGTCTGCCACTAGGTTGAGACAGACTACGGAAGTGACTATCTGTGGATTCGGCTCTGGGTCGCTTGGCAGGGGGAGCTGGAGGACAGGTCCCAAGGCTAGACGCTATGGTGCCGTGGCTCGAACAAATAGTACTATGAGTTGAAGATAACGTGACATGGTTTAATGGTAGAGGTCCATGGCTTGGTGTCAACGGGCCATGACTCGACGGCAGGGTTCCCAGAGAATGTGTTACTGGTTCATCGAGCAATGACTCCAAACTGAGTTTCTTGCTAGACGTGTCAGCAGGGGATTCAGTCTTAATCTTTCGATTGAGAAGGCTTGAAGTCGAACTTGCTCTACTGCTAGCTTTAGATGATCCCAAACTAAACATCAAACAACAACCATTAATATAAATCGGAAATGCCATAATCTTGCAAGCCTTTATATACAAATTTGAAACATATATCAGCTTTGAAATCTCTTTATAAATAACTGTTTATTTTGTTTATGACATATCTTATACATCCTGGTGAACACCAACATTAATTACTAACAGAATGAGGGGCCAATATAGAAGGGATGGGACCAACAACAGTAAAATTAATAAAGGTGTTCAAGTTAGCATTAATTTCCTATAATCTTTCTGTTTAGATCCAATTTTATATGAAAATAGCCTTTGCAACTGCCCCCAAATAATTGAGATTCCAAATAAATTTCAGCGATATTTAACAATATTTCAAGGCAGGCCACATCAAAAATTACTACATCAGAAGACCACATCAAAAATTGAGTAGAATTAATTACACGTAGCCTTGTTGTATCAGTTTTTAATTCAACATTCTCAAACCTTGTCTACACATAATGACTTACTCAATATGTTTAGTCTGATCAGACAGGAGGTAAAATAAGTCGTTAGGTATAAAACCATCTTTATACAGAACATGGCATTACACCCATTAGTTCTAGTTTGATAAAGTCTCAGTAGAAAAACTAAAATAGTTCGTCACATATGTCATGTTTGTACTTACAGTGAGTTGAAGAGACTAATGGAGGGTTTGGTATCAATTATATCATCTACCGCCTCAATATCGACTCTCTCCGAGTCCTCATCAGGTTCTTGAGATACAAGCGTTGCAGAGTCCATCAGAGGAGAGGCTTGGAGAGGTGACGCCTGAAGACTACTTCCAGGCCCGCTCATACTGTACAATCCATTCCACTCGTCTACGCTCTCCACCTCTTCCGCCTGCAGCAACAAATATAATAATAAAAGTGACGTACAAATTAAAAGCGCCAAAAAAAAAGCGTGAAACAAAATTCAAGGTACATCTTCAATAAAGTGCATAGTGATAATAATATAATATACACTTCAATCTATTCTTCACAAAGTACACACTAATATTTGATATTTGAAACAGAATAGAAGCCAATTTATATATATAGCTGCAAATTTACTTTCCCATCCATGGCCTCTCAGAATGATCTTTTTAAATAAACCGTTACTGGTGTCCTCCAACTTAATGGAGTGACTTGTTTCCACATGTTAAAACTTGAAACTGGTAACAGGATTATTAGATTTTCAAAGAGATTCCAATAGATTATTCAAACAGGCCATCGAAAATGAAAATAAGCCCAAATATTTCAAAAGGGAGAACAGTTCGAGCTCTCTAAGATATAGAAACCACTTAAAGCCACTCTAAACACAGGTAGGGCAGCGATTCCCCTCAGAAATTAAAAAATGCTTGCATACGAGTCTGCAAGACAGTAAGACATTTCATGTAATTTAATTGTAATGAGTAAATTAGTAATTATAATGACTTTACAATTATAATGAGGAAGCCAAGGGAGAATAAAGAACGAGGGAGAAAAAACAGAGTGTGGCAGAGACGGAGATAAGGAAGGCTTTGAGACGAGCTCTACTCGGATATCAAAACTAGCGCTAGGCTATAGGGCTGGAGTGGGGGAGACCCGAAAGTAGCCGAACTACATGTCGCGTAGTCGGTTACTTTCGAGTTCGTTTTTTCCTCTAGCCTAGTGCAACGTCTAGTCCAACTAGGACTACCTCCTGCGAGTGCCTACTGCCCTGGTACCAGTACCAGTGGAACTCTTTTCGGCTCTGCGAAGCCGAGCCCCCTACATCAGGAGACTGGATTGCAGACCTCCTATAGCTTTCTAACTCTCTGTTACACTTTTCATAGTTTTTAATTTTGAGTTGTGTTCCATAGCCTAAACATGAAATGTCAAAAACTATTCATCCCACCAGGTCTCTCCTACACCTGATGCAATATCAGACACAACAAGTAACAGAACCTGGAATAGAATATAAGCTAGTGCTCTCGCCCATTCTTTCTTGTTCACATTGTTACTTTCATGGATCATCTTGTATAACTCTTAAGATGTCTCCAGCATAAGAGGCGAAACAACGTAACTCTTATCTAACATGGTGTGGTTACCACTGGAGACCAATCTAGTCCAATAGGACCAATCTAGTGCAACTTTTGAAAATGTAAGACGAGTTATTGGTACATCAAAAAATTGGCTGCACCAATCTCTTTTATTTTATTTACTTTTGGTTATTTTATTTTTATTTTTTAATTTAAATATTTCATTTATGTTTACTTCTGAGCTAACTGAAGGTAACAAATGCATTGTGATCATTAAGAACTAATTATATTCTAGGCTCCAATTCCTAACACTATTTTTGATACTTCAGGATGATTTATTTTAGAAATTGAATAGGAGAGGTGTTGTTCACAAAGGATTATTTACTAACCTTAACCTTAGGTTTCTTGTTGAGAAGTATTTTACTATTGAGCGGAGGTCTTTTCAGCAATTTACACCTCTGAGCAACTTCTTCCATTGTTATGTCGTCTGTATATAGGCCGGGGTGGAACTGCAACAAAAATATCAAAATATTCACAAGTAAAATTATCAGAAGTTGGCAGTAAATTCAAGCAAAGATCTGCAAAGTATCTACAATAGTGTTATTGAGGAAGTAAGAGTAGCTGAAAAATTATTAGCGATAAAATAGTTTGTAGAACCATAATTTAGGAGTCATTTGTTTACACTGCAATTGATAAAAGACCACATCCTTCGGCAGTCGTCAATTTTTTTTATCTGGTCCATGACTAAATGTTATCTAATGGAAATCATAATGTGCTTTCTCCAACTAATCAGCAGAGGCAATGGTTCAAATTGATCGATGACGCTAGTAAATTTTTTGACCACAACATCTTATTCTAAAGATTCGGCTCCTTCCTGGGATTAGGAAAACAGTCTTGTTATCTAGGTGCTCTTTTTGTTGAGGGTCGTGTTATCAAGGTTATTTTGGCTATCAGTCGGGTTATACAGGTTAATAGAAAGTTGGGTGAGGTGGGGTTTTCAAGTCTAGACTTGTTCAAGGTTGACCCATTCTAGTATAGAGTCGTGTTATAGAGGTTGATTTCTCAAAACGACTTGTTATAGAGGTTCTGAGTTATGTTGTGAATTGGAAAAAATCCCGTGTTATAGAGGTTGATTTCTCAAAACGACTTGTTATAGAGGTTCTGAGTTATGTTGTGAATCAGAAAAAATCCGTGTTATTGAGGTTGTTTGGATAATAATAGTCGCGTTATAAAGCTTAATTTAACATTATGTGTAATGGCAATCTCAAGGTGATTTGTAAATTGCACTTGTAATTGAGGTTTTCGTGTTATCGAGGGTCGTGTAAGCGAGGTTCTACTGTAAAATGTTTGGTAAAAGAGAAACCTGTCAAATAAACATACAAAAGAGTACGACAATTACCTTTTTGTGGTTTTTTCTATTGTAGTGGGTCTTAAGGAGCTGTGTATAGGTAAGCTGGTTGGGTTGGTAAGGGTTGGCTGAGGGATACTTGCTTATATCCCATGGGTTCGGTCCGGGACTTAGTGTCCCCAGGATACAGCTACCTCCAGTCTGGAACTCTTTTCTTCGATTCCTCTTCAATATCTGACTGTAAACTAAACCAAAACAAACATTGAATTAATATTAATAGGAACGGTTCAAGGAATAAACAAAATTGTCCTAGAAAATATTTTTTAAGTGAGAAGTTAAGGCTTTCGTGTATCTTAATTTTGAAGCACTGTATGCCAATATTGAAGCATCTGAAATTGACATCAGGGAAATCGAAGCCATATGATTGATGTTGTAGGCAGAATGCTTTAAGCTGCTTTCATTTCTGATGGTGTTATACATCTTTGTAGAAGTAGGAAAATCTAGGTCAAAGGTCGAGAGATAGTCAACTGAGCAAACTTGAAAAGCAGATCTGTTGGTAAACCTACTTCTCAATTATCGTCAATAGTATAATAAATATAGAGGGTAGTGTTCATATTTTTAAAATGTATATTTTTTCAATGTTTAGAACGTGTTTTATTAGTTTTCTTGGGATTTTTTATTTGTTTACAATGAAAAAAGTTAGTAAAAAAGAAAAATGATGGAAAATAAGTTACCAGGTATTGAGTCGTTATCGTCAGATGAATTATCCGAGTCTCCTAGTTTCTCTCTTATAAGCTGCAACTCTTGTAGATATCTTGCTCTCACCCTCGCTTCGTGGTTCTTAGTTCTTCTGTCAGCAGCATTGGCACCAGCAGCCTGTTGACTTGCACCACTCCCAGCTTGCTGTGGCTTCTCACCATTCACCACTGCATCAGCCAGTCTAGCTCGACTAACTAGCACAGACTTCACCAGCTTGAACATTCTCCATTTCTCTCTTCGCCTATGAAAAAACAACCATTATATTTAAACAACTAGTGAAACGTAGATTTGGTAAGTGTAAGAAAAATTAACCAAATAGATGTGGGAGTATGAAGGTTTATCCTGATAGATTAATCTCTTGGGGTAAAGTACAAACAGAAATTCAAGCCTTTGTTAGCTTAAGGTCTAAACTGCCTTTGTGAAAAAAAATTCAAGAGGATTCTATTAAAACCCTTTAAGAGACGTCCAAAAACTTCATCTATTTAGCTGTAATTTTGCTTCAGGTGCCAGGTAGCTCATTGATAATATCTGTACTTAGAAAACTGGTTCTAACTCCAACAGGGAGCCCCAGCATTGTGATATAGATGAGTAGCTACTTAAGTGTAGTTGAACAAGCCAATAATAAAATTTATACAACTTACGGAGCGATACGCCAACCTTGTGTCATCCATTATATAAACAGTTGTATAAACATTATGGCCGACTTAAGCCCTTCAAGGGCTGTTGCACCACACAAGATTATTATTATTGCTTCAAAACGACAGCATTTAAATTCTTTTAAATTTAGAATAACATAGATTTAATCTGAGTTTACATTTAACTATAATTTAAACCAAGTATAAATGTATAAGAAGCTTACTTGTAATCTTTATATCTAGTTTTCCTAAGGAGTGTTCTCATGCGAGCTATATCAGGCCTGTAGTAACCAGACTTAAGGTTACTCTGGAACTCCGTCAAGGGATTGTTGAACCTCATCGTCTCTCCGGAGAACAGCATCTCAACACAACGGTCCTTCTCAGAGCAATCGTTCTCGGGGAAATCGGGCAAGAAGTTCTAAACAATAGATCATTCAAATTAAATTAAATTTAAAGAAGGGGAAAACATTAATAAAATTATAATTACAATATATTTAGCATTAATTATTACAAATATTATTTGCAGAATGTAGAACTGCAATTGAAGTTACCAGAAAACAATAACAATTTTTCAACCAGAAGAACTTCATTTCCAAAAAAGGATTTTTATATTCAAAAGAGTCATACGCCTCTAATAAATATAATAAATAACATTTTATAAATTTAATTTATAAGCAAAACTAGACTGTGAATAGAATTAATCCGAATAACCAAATCTTACAAATAATCTAATACAATAAAATTAATTATACATTTTACTCCAATATTTTGTCATTCCTGTTTTAGTGTTCTTCTCCCTATTAATATATTGTTACTTTATAATAATTATTGTAAATGATTATACCACTTGCAGACATTATAATTGTTACGCTATAAGGTTTTGTAATACATGTTTTCATGGTCTATCCTCTGCTATTTTCTTATTACTTAATATAATTACCACTTTTTAAATCTCACATGCTAATCTTATTTGCAGAGCTAACTGATTGTCTTTTTACAGTTAATACAGACAATTCTTGTCATAGATGTAAACAAACCATGAAAAACTCTTGAAATTATTTAATATTTACTTTATATATCAATTACCATAGAATATGATTTGCAATGACCTACTCAGTGAAATGTGAGCGAGCAATTATAAGGTGTGGGACTTATTATTGCGCTGATTTGTGTTACTGTCACCGGTTTTATGTTTATGGCTTGAAGAAGAAAATAATTTTTTGTAACCTTGGTAAATCCACTTCTTCAATTTTTTACTTTTGATTGTTTCTAGCTACTCTACAATTTTATTTAATTCACAAATGATATCCACACAGTTATCGTCCTATTGATAGATACAGTAAAACTCCGATACAGCTCATAAAAGTAGAAAAAGAGCACACACTTCTGTTGAATTTTTACAATAAATTCTGGTATTTACACAGCACATTTCAGCTTTGGTGGCTATGGAAAAGACTCGAAGAAAAAAGTATATCTCAAGGATGTAGTTGTAATGGTTAAGACCTTTAAGCATCAGGCGGGAAACAGATATTATTCATTGTAGTTATTTTCTCATGTGATTTAATTATTTTATAAAAAATGTTTATAATTCTAGATAAAGTTTTACCTTGAGATGTTGGCGCTGCTCCTCTGAGAAAGATTTCCACGTATCCATAGAGAGAATGTCCCTGAATATGTTGGACTTGTCACACATCTCCTCGGGTAGAACAAAACATTCCCCACCTGCATGCACCGCCTCCATCTTAGGACAGAGACTAAGCGAGTCGTCAGAATAGCCAGATTCATCTTCCGAGTCCGAACTGGACCACATCTCCACCCAACCACTCTCCGTTTCCGTTTCTTCCATTACACTCATACACACGTCTTCAGTTCTAGTAACAATTAAGTTTCTGTCAATTTTTAAACAATAAGGAAACAATTTAAAATTAATAACAGGATATTGCATAGGTGCTCCAGTGCTCACTACATCATAGTGGGTGTATGTTGCAACATTTCACCTTCATAGTTAGTAGGTGGCATCTTCATGGGTGGACATATTCATCAAGGTAGACATGTTGGTACTCTTTTACTTTGTTACCCACCCTAAAGTGGGTAACAAAGTAAATTAGGTCGGATGTGGCAAGATTTTACTTGGTTACCCGACGTTTGTTTATATTATTGTGTTTGACATTTTTTTTTTTTAAATTAATTGACAATCTTAAATGGGGAATGTTCAAATGTTTCCTTGGGACAAAGGAACATCACACTTCTGTAAATAGAAATTACAATATCCGTTAGTCTATCTAGTTAGGCAAAGTAACCTGTAATTGTAATCCAATAGATTTTGAACAAAAGAATATTTCACTTGGATTTAATAAAAAATAAATAAATAAATGGAGGGTAACAAAGTAAAAGAGTGCTGACATGGTAAAAATCATTAAATCAACATGTACGACCTCTAACCTGATGATACCTCTAACATTTCGGAACATAAAACCACTATGACCTTGCTCACCACTTAAACACCTAGAACTCCATTATGACATCAACTGAGGAATTCAAATTCCCAATAGTTAATAATACTTTAAAAAGCAAAATTGATCAGTTGATTGTTTAAAAAAACCAAAATAACCAACCCTTTGGCCAATGTCAAACAAGCAGCATATACTTCCAGTATTTCCACCCTCTGCCTTTGTGTGACCTCTACCACTATTTACTAGACTCTCGTCTTGTGTAACAATAGCCTTAACCCATTGATTGCGTAATTTAATTCATGAACCTACCTTAGTGACTGTATAGAATCTTTAAAAGTTAATTTAAAAAAAAATCCCCTGTGGATGCAAACGTCTGTGGGTGACGGAGCATTGCAAGATGGTTCTACTCAAGGCACGGAGAATAGAGCTACTGAGGGCTGAACGGAGGGGGCTTGGATCCACTGTGGATTCATCCGTCACCAGCCTTAGACTGGCATGAATCCACAGTGGATTCATCCGCACTGAATGGGTTAATACAGACAAGTTTTGACCACTTCAGTTGAAATGTAAACCAATGATAACCTCTAAACACTTACATTTTTGCTCTTTTGAATAATATTTACAAGGAGTAAGTTCCATAAAAAGTCCGTCAAAAATTACTTATCCAGCACAACATAATATTAAACTAACTTCCAGAAATATAAGCAGCATTTAGATTTATAGAAAAATGATTCCTCACTGAACTAATCCATTACATTATTATTAAAAACTAAGTCTAAACTATGGAAAATGTGGCCCCTTCTGATAAGCGTCACCTCACAAGTGGCATTCCTTTGTCAAAAAGTTATTTATACAAAGGAACATTATCTGACCAGAGTATAGAAGCGATAATATTCTTAAATCTAAAATAAATAGTATCTCTACAGTGTATGGAAGTGCTATATTAATCTAATAATAAATATCAGACAGCGCGCCCAAATTCTAACAAATTGTATTCTCACCAAAGATAATTGGACTCGTGCCTCCCCAGTGGGAAAGGTCTTGTCAACTGTCCCCTGTATTTTCAGAGTGAAATCCGTCTTAAATACAAAAGTAATCTATTTTTTTAAACAAAATTAATCTAATTTGCACACAAACATATCAATTTCCATCTGTAAATATGAATATGATATAAGTAACTTTCACTATAAACTATAAGCCATTTTATAGAGGAGGTATAGAGTAACCTTTGGTTTAACTATTACTGATAAAATTAAAATTAAGATCTTTTGATTAACGTAAGAGCTGAGAATTAAAATATAAGATGAGAATACAAATAGAAGGTGAGTGTGAACAATATTAGAGTATTTACTTATCAAATTGCTTCGTGTTAGAAAATAGCTCAGTCAATCATATAAAATAGCTTACTTTCTTATAATTAAAGATTAATGTCAAGCAGTTATTATGGTATGGTGGTTTTATTAACACTTTAATTTATTTAAAACGTAAGGGAATTGTGGCAATAATGTAACAATTCGTAAAAACTTACGACCTCAGGCTACTTCCTTGTAACCTTCCCTCGAGTGATTATCAAAAATTAAATGCAATAAAATGCGTTTTGGTATCGTTGAACCGTTGCACCACAACTATATTGTAACAAATAGACTAGCATGTCGTTTAAAATCAACTGGACACACATGATATTTAATAAAAATAAACGAATTGCAAGTGGATTAGGAACAGGTTATGTTACTCCAGTCTTTTGTTTACATGGCAAATAGCAGTTATAAAATCGTCGATTAAACACGATATAAAATCAAATTAAAGTTACCACACACACAAACGTTTATATAAATGAGTAGGTCGGTAGTAAACACGTACGGAAACGATAGAAATATCTAGAATTGAAATCTCGGCATCTCACCTTCTGAAATATCACGATTCAAAACAGATCTTTACACAACACAAATTCCACCAAGTCTTCAAATCGTGAAATCTCGTTTCTTCTTTTACTCCCGAGCTTCATGCTGTTAATTAATCTAAACTTAATATTATAAAATTTTCTATTTCCGATGGAGAATTTATCGTGAAATTAAAACAAAATACAATCATGGTTTGTTCGAATAGTTTTCGTCGACACAGCCATGTTTAATAATTTTTTATCGCATTTAAAAAAACTCGGTTCTTTTACAGTTAAAATACAATTTTATCAATTTAATAACGAATTAAAATAAGTTAATTTTAATATGAAGACGTTTTGTAAAGAAAAACACGAATGAAAAATGTATTTTTTTCGTCGATGCCGCTGGGACTTTTGTTGTTTCTCTTCTGTTATGTTGGCAAAACGTTGGTCTTTTAGATTTATATTTGGCGATAGCACATTCAAATTCAAATTATGTCACATTAAAGCACAATGTATGACAATTAACTTTTAAAAGTATATTTGATTAATTTATTCAAACAAATTTCCTTATAACTATTACTAATTCATTTTAAAACCAGTCATTATATTTTTTTTTTTTTTTTTTTTTTTTTTCTAAAAATTATTTGCTCTTTACTGTTTATTTCAATGTTCCAAATTATTTTTATAAACTTTTACAGAAGACTTTCTTGATAATCCTGAGCTAGATTAAACCAAGTGGGGGCTTCTTGTAAATTATCTTTAGGGTTTATAACCTCCCCTTTTTTAATCGGTAAGCGAAAAGTGCTAAAGAACGCCTATAATCCAGAGTAAATGTTTTGTCAGACCGTTTCTATTTCTTCCTCTTGTAGTTCTACTTCACAAACTTGGGACTCCGAAAGAATGCTGCCTTCTCTTAAATCTCTCGTTATTGTATTTTAAGAGCAGAAGAAACCAAAATAAGTTCCAAATGTCTTCAATAATGGGAAAATTTCCCCTTAGCAATTAATGCAATACATATTTAATAAATCACAGCTCACCTAGGTAAAATTAGGGTGGCGCCTTCCACTTCATAGTACATAACCAATCACACCGACTATTTTCACTTACCATGGGGGGCTAGAGGTAGACCTTGTAATTGAAGCTAGCGAGCGTGGTGAGTTTCCTACATTCAACTGAATATGCTCCTTGTCTGTCTGTGTGTCTGAAACGTATGACAATAACTTGAGTAAAAGTTGACTGATTTTAATTAAATTTGGAACACACGTTCATTTTAAAGATCATTTTAACTATTAAAGTGGGCTTAAACAAATAAAGTAGGGAAATAACCTTTTTACTGATATCTTACGTTCTAACGCAACAATTTTAATAAAACTTCATATACAGCGTCTAAAGTACAATTTAAATAGACTTGTAAAATTTCAACTTGACACAAGCAGAAGGTTTTGCGTAGTGAAGTGATACATTTATAATAATTGAAAAGGAAAAGTGAGGTTAAAGGAGTATGAATGCATGGTGGTTTCCTTACTACTAGCCGCTGTACTACTATCATACCCTTTGTCTATCAACTCATCATGATTCATGATTATCTATTTTTTCAATATTCAATACATATTTATTACCGTACGCTCATTTCAATGATAGAGCCACATGATGCCTAGTCTAGCACTGTTGATAATGCTAAATATTTTGATTGAAGAAGAAAGAAGCAGTCACTCTCTGCTTGATACAGTACGCTTTACATTCTTTTTAGTAATTAGAGACCCCAGGTATTTAAAAATTGTTAATTGTTTTTAAGATATCTCTTCCAGCTGTAAGTCCCCTTAACTCTCTTTCCTATCTGTGCGGATATAATATTTTGATAAACACCGGGAGTACTACCTTTAATATTTGATTACCTTTTTAGCTTGTCCAAATGTTGTGACAATGTCTTCAGCTGATCTGGTCCATATTATCATCTGCAAATAGCAATCACATTATCTGCAATAAAGAATGGCCTTAACATCCTAAAAAAGTAACTGAGGTACCTTCATAATCAGTTGGCTGCTTCCACTTCATCAACCCCCCTTCACCATTGATTACTCTGATATTTTGTCACNTCGTGTAAAATAAAAATTTCAAAGTCGTTCCAAAAATAACGTAGTTCCATGAAATCTTGGAACGATTGGAACCGTTCCAACACAGGAACTAGTTATTTTTATAGTTACGTTCCGTTCCTCCCATCCCTAGTCTAAAGTACAATTTAAATAGACTTGTAAAATTTCAACTTGACACAAGCAGAAGGTTTTGCGTAGTGAAGTGATACATTTATAATAATTGAAAAGGAAAAGTGAGGTTAGAGGAGTATGAATGCATGGTGGTTTCCTTACTACTAGCCGCTGTACTACTATCATACCCTTTGTCTATCAACTCATCATGATTCATGATTATCTATTTTTTCAATATTCAATACATATTTATTACCATACGCTCATTTCAATGATAGAGCCACATGATGCCTAGTCTAGCACTGTTGATAATGCTAAATATTTTGATTGAAGAAGAAAGAAGCAGTCACTCTCTGCTTGATACAGTACGCTTTACATTCTTTTTAGTAATTAGAGACCCCAGGTATTTAAAAATTGTTAATTGTTTTTAAGATATCTCTTCCAGCTGTAAGTCCCCTTAACTCTCTTTCCTATCTGTGCGGATATAATATTTTGATAAACACCGGGAGTACTACCTTTAATATTTGATTACCTTTTTAGCTTGTCCAAATGTTGTGACAATGTCTTCAGCTGATCTGGTCCATATTATCATCTGCAAATAGCAATCACATTATCTGCAATAAAGAATGGCCTTAACATCCTAAAAAAGTAACTGAGGTACCTTCATAATCAGTTGGCTGCTTCCACTACATCAACCCCCCTTCACCATTGATTACTCTGATATTTTGTCACAACTGTGTGCTTTTATAAAAATCTGACTTAGTATACACTAAGGGTCTACCCCTAGATGTTAAGAGCTATTTAAATTTTAACACTTTTTCTATTTTAATGGTTTATTTATTAAAAACATGCAAATTTCAAGACAAATTTTTAAAGAAACTTTGATACATTCCATAACATTTCTAAAAGAAATTCTTTATTTTTTTATCTACACCCGGGATGGAGCTAGGGCCAAGTGAATTGAACCCGAAGGCTCGGATTCTAAACCCAATAGACCAGGTATGAGAGGATCATACATTCTCACTTAACTCCCTGGGATCCCAACCATCTCCAGGTACTTCTACAATGATCTTCGTTTCAGGGGAGAGCTTGTGAATATTCCAACCACTCAGCTATAGCCCAATTCCTAAAACTGATTTTAGGAGCAGTAAAAACCTTCTTGTGTCTCGGGTAGTATTGCTAGCATCTGTGCTTTGAACTCGATGTTACATGCATAGTGCTCACCTAGATTCACAATTGTACGCAGATTCACTCATTGCTAGCATCTGTGATTTGAACTCGATGTTACATGCATAGTGCTCACCTAGATTCACAATTGTACGCAGATTCACTCATTGCTAGCATCTGTGATTTGAACTTAAGGTAACATACTTTAGGCAACATGCAAGATGTTCACCCAGATTCATGATAATATAAATGGGTAGCAACTTAAATGAAGTTGCATCCATCTGGTTACCAATGCCAATAATACAGTTTATACAACTGATGGAGCTACACGCCAACCATTTGTCATCCATTATATATACATAGTTGTACAGTAGAGTCTCGTTAATCCGGGTTTAACGAGACGACCCAATTCGGATTAAACGGAATCAGTTTTAATGTGTCTTTAAAACAAGCTTTATTAGGGTAAAACTATTAAAATCGAGGTTTTTATCGTAAAAATTACTTCTACTAGACTCCAAAACATGGACAACATAGGTCCACTATTTAAGTTAGGAGCTGTTCTGTAACCAGTCCGAATATCAAATGAATTAATATAAAATGACAATCTACTACGCTGGTGGCAGATATACTTCCTGAGAAGCAGGCTGTGTTCCGATATGAAATTCGAGGAGCGATAATCATTTCACAAAAAGTTGAGACATTAGACATCTTCGGCTTGGCAAAATTTCATGGAACTGCGTTGTGCCGCCGCTACATGTTTCCTAAAACCCTTCCCCATCTCAGCCACATATAATTGTACTTCCTGGCATACACTACCTTTATATCTTCCACCTACATTTCTATCGAACTGAACCAGATTTATTGATGTTCTTTCTTATTCTTAAATCTGTTCATTTTTAACGAAAATACCGGGTATTCCTCGTGTTAGACTGTTTGAATATACACCTATAAACTATACTAGGAACAATTTTATACATTTTAATAGACAATAAAAGCAGAAACTCCAATTATCTTAACAATTTATAAATCTTAACAGGACCTGGTTCCAATTTGTAAATAGTTTTTGGCCTGTCTCGATTATACGGATGTCCGGACTAGCGGGGTCCGGATAAACGAGACTTTACTGCATAAACTCTTGGCAAGCTCTCCATGAGCTGTTGAAAAACTTAGGCTAAACAACAAAACAAAAAGGGGCCTGGATGGCTCAGAGGCTAGCGCGCTTGCAGTGTGATAACGCAAGTTAAGCAGCCTCGAGCAGGGTTAGTAGATGGAAGGGTGAACACTTCTAACCACAGCTCTGGGTTCGATTCCTGGACCGGGCCCCGCTCAATGTCAACCCAGCATTGTTTAAATAAATGGGAAGCTCCTCGAAAGAGTAGCGCCACCAGGTTTCGGCCTGGAAACCATGATGATGACACTCCTGGTTGTAACACAACCAGGAGGGGAGTCATGGTTAACGACCACATCTTCACACAACTGTGTAGATTTCGGTCCCTAACCCGGGTTTGTTCTATGGGCCCACCTAAGTGGCCTAAGTCTTCGGGTGTAAANAAAAAAAAAATATTAGAAAGTATCGATGTTGTCAAAAGATGAATGTATCTTAACTTTCTGGAACTAAATGATCAAAAACCTTGATGTAACTGGTTCAATTCCCAGAAAGTATAGATCAGTTCATACTTATAAACACAACAATCGACGCTATATAGATGCCAATCGGTGGTCACCATCTGTTTTCAAGAAAAAAATCAATTTTCTTAAATCTAAATTAAACACAGAGATATGTAAAATAAAATTATTATATATTAATATTTTGGAGGTTACGAGCCTCTAATAGCAAGACTTTATTAGATAATTTAGAAAGAATAAATATCGCTCGAAATAAATATCGAATAATAGACAGCTGGGGGAACCTTCAACTTACAAAGGTGCCCCAACTGACTTCTACATTTAATGATACACATTAAGTTTTGTCATCATGCTGTCAACAAACTGCCAAATATTTTATAACCATATATTAAATATCAGACATTGTGTCTATTTTATGATAGACTAACACTGATAAATTTAAAATAAATTTTTGATTTATTCAAAGAGCTTAGAAGAGGTAGAGGGATCATAGTCCAAAATCTCCGCCAAATTTTTTGGCCAAAAAGTTTGGTTCTAGAAGTGGGTAATGAGAGACAAATAAATCAGTCCACTTCTAGCACCACTAGCAGTCTAAAAGAGACAAATAAATTAGATAATTTATTGCTTATTACCAACTTCTAGAACAACTAGCAGTCTAAAAGAGACAAATAAATTAGATAATCCCTAAATCCTAACACTAATATATTTCTTGAAACTATAGTTTCATTTGCTTTCATGAAACATGTTTCATACGAACAAAACGTTAAGTTTCATCGAAACCAAGTTTCAAATGATTTCATCTTTGTTGATTATATTTTCTTATCATTCCAGTTTTGATTAATGTCTTTGGTTTATGTCAAGTTTTTTTTTTTTTAATTTAAAATGAGTCACTTTTAAAAGCATTCAATTAATTGAATATGTCGAAAAATTTCATTGTACTGTATAATATGCACATGAAGGAAGTAATAAAAGGCAATGAGAAAACATTGCAAAGGAGCTCTTTGTTTACCCTTTTTGACCCATTAGTTATCAAGATTTCATCTTTTCTCTAATATTGAAGCTGGAAATATGATCAAAAAATAGGAATATATACCCAGTAGGGTGGGCCGAAAAAAAAAAATTTTTGAATTTGAAAAAGTCAAACCTCGTAATACTTGTGTATTCATTAGAAACTATCATACGTAAAATTTTGGCCCGATCGAATGACACCTAGGTGGTGCACAATCGCTTCAAAGCTTTAAGAAACAATATTTTTAAGAATTTTTTTATATTTCAATTTTTTAAAATATTTTAGTTATTTTTAGTCACTTATTAGCATCTATTTGCTCTTTGCTGACATATTATTTGATTGCAGGAAGAAAAAAATAAATAAAAAAGTTAATTATAGGCTGAGATAAGTCGGTACATATACGTATGTATACCATTGAGTTATTCCAAGATAATAGAGAAATTAGTGTTATGCAGCTCCTAATAATATCCTTGGAATAACTCAATGGTACACATATGTATTATGTATGTACCGACTTATCTCAGCCTATAAATAAATTTTTTATATTTTTTTTTCTTCCTGCCATCAAATAATATGTCAGCAAAGAGCAAATAGATGCTAATAAGTAACTAAATATAACTAAAATATTTTAAAAATTAAAATATAAAAATATTGTTTCTTAAAGCTTTGAAGCGATTGTGCACCACCTAGGTGTCATTCGATCGGGCCAAAATTTTATGTATGATAGTTTCTAATGCATTCACAAGTATTACGAGGTTGGACTTTTTCAAATTCAATTTTTTTTTTTTTTTTTCGGCCCACCCTAATACCCAGCATCATATCTCCATTATATTTCCGTTTTTTATACCTTCTGATCAACCCAACCACTTTACTCATCTACTCGATGCAGTAATCAGTATAAAACATGTCTCACCTCTCTTACAAACTCACCAGATATGTTGGTGTTTAGACTAAAGTAGAGGTGGAGTTGTGAATACGCAATAGTCCTCTTTATGCCCTGATTACTTTATTTTTAAATTATGAACATATTCTAAGTATTTGTGCTAGTGGCATGGATATAATCAATCTTTCTCATTATAATGAAATGTAATTTTTAAAAAAATGAGACATAAGAGTGTCTTTTATGTTATAAAAACTTCATCCAATGGTGCCTTAAAAAATTTGAAATCACAAAATAGTTTAGAGAAACAAAAAAGTTAAAAAACTAGATTTTTATTTCTAAGTTTACTTATGACACCTAGATCTAATTAAATGTTTAATTTATTTTGTTTTTTAGCACACACGAGTGGGCGACACAACATTTAAACTAACATAAAATAAAATAAACAACTAACGACTACAGAACAAATAATAATAATAATTAAAAAAGATCATCTGTAATTATAAATTTATCTTTTCTCTTTTAAATAATCTAATTAAATCTAAAAGTTAATAAGATAATAACCAGACACATAATAATTAAAAACATAAATATAAAGATGCCACTTAAATTTCTTAACAGAATACAGTATTTTAATACCAATTTATGTATTTAAATTGATCGAATAAAAAAAAAAAAAATTATTAGAAAGTATCGATGTTGTCAAAAGATGAATGTATCTTAACTTTCTGGAACTAAATGATCAAAAACCTTAATGTAACTGGTTCAATTCCCAGAAAGTATAGATCAGTTCATACTTATAAACACAACAATCGACGCTATATAGATGCCAATCGGTGGTCACCATCTGTTTTCAAGAAAAAAATCAATTTTCTTAAATCTAAATTAAACACAGAGATATGTAAAATAAAATTATTATATATTAATATTTTGGAGGTTACGAGCCTCTAATAGCAAGACTTTATTAGATAATTTAGAAAGAATAAATATCGCTCGAAATAAATATCGAATAATAGACAGCTGGGGGAACCTTCAACTTACAAAGGTGCCCCAACTGACTTCTACATTTAATGATACACATTAAGTTTTGTCATCATGCTGTCAACAAACTGCCAAATATTTTATAACCATATATTAAATATCAGACATTGTGTCTATTTTATGATAGACTAACACTGATAAATTTAAAATAAATTTTTGATTTATTCAAAGAGCTTAGAAGAGGTAGAGGGATCATAGTCCAAAATCTCCGCCAAATTTTTTGGCCAAAAAGTTTGGTTCTAGAAGTGGGTAATGAGAGACAAATAAATCAGTCCACTTCTAGCACCACTAGCAGTCTAAAAGAGACAAATAAATTAGATAATTTATTGCTTATTACCAACTTCTAGCACAACTAGCAGTCTAAAAGAGACAAATAAATTAGATAATTTATTGCTTATTACCAACTTCTAGCACAACTAGCAGTCTAAAAGAGACAAATTAATTAGATAATTTATTGCTTATTTCCAACTTCCAGCTGGCTAAAAGAGACAAATAAATTAGTTCAATTTACTCACCACTTCAAACACTAATAACTGTCTACAAAATTTGAACCACTTATTTAGTCACTATATATTATTCTATATACTCCTCCTCTCACTTCTAAACTCTTTTGGATTTATTAAGTAATTTTGGTAATGTACAAAATCATTAAAAATGAAACACAATACATTTTCATCAATTTTTACATTGAAGAATAAGGCCAACATTATTTTTAAAATTTCAAAATTTCATTCAGTCTCCATTTATAATTTTTTAAATTCCACTCGATACAAAATGACCATATTGATTATTACTACTAATATCTTCTTTCTCGTTTTTAGAAGAAGGCAGTCTAATTGATTGTATTTTGTAGATATTATACTAGAATTTAGAAAAATAATGAACTTGAGAATAATCTGGTATCAAGGCTTAAAACATTGGTGACAATGTAACATAGCATAACATAGGATAATATAGAATTACATAACATGAAATAGGATCTTATAGTATTACATAGCATATCATAAGATATCATAGAATTACATAGCATAACATAGGATTTCAGGTGGAGGCTGCATTTAGAAGTTAATTTTGACATCTTGAAGGTTTAACTCTTAATGACTCACCCTTCAACTTTCCCGTGGTGCCAAAATAAACTCTAATTTAGAATTCGACTACATCTGGACTAAATGACAAGCCACCAAAACCTCAAGCTTTTAATCGTTTCCCCTTGGATACACTTCTATTTTCAAAACCATTATTTTCTTAATTGTAATATAATAAATAAAACAATTAGACACACTGTAATTAATTAACACCTGTCCTGTAATGGCCTAAGCTGTCGAACGGTACTAAAACCCAAAGAAAAAGAAAAAAAAAAAATTAGACACAATTTTGTCAGAGGTCATTATGCAGGTTTTACATTTTTTTCTTTCTTATTTAAATTAAAAATTAATCCAGATAACAAAAGTGAACAAATTGGATGGATCGCAGGAGTTCAGAGTGACTGAGACCGTCAAGGTCGTGATCAATGGTCAATCAAGGTTGAGGTCACGGGTTCTGCCCCAAGGCACTTCGTTTTTTATGGCTCACTGTTCATTAAGTGGCCAAATTACTGGTTTGAACAAATGGTTTGACTTCCCCTATTCTACTACTTAGCACTGGATGAACCACATTCATAAAGAGGAATGTTCCTTCAACAGGCTAAAACTTACGACTACATATAGGAGAGTAAGAAATACTGCTTAATGTTTCTCGACACCTTTAGAATCCGACTGACTAATTCAGTTGAATTTCAAACTTACATAAATGTTCAATTATCTGTTTACATAAGTTGATTTTCTCCGTATATATTTATTCTTAATTAAATACTAACAATTAATTTAGTTAGCATCTGGAAGCACATTCCAATATATTGTGATGTATTAGTTTCACATTCATATAAATATATTTATGTTTGATACTGACATAAATTATAATTGTAAAACAAACACCTTATGGCGAAAATGAAACCTAGCCAATAGAACCTTCTTAAAAACCTCTTATAGCCTCAGAATATTGAATTAGAATTTAAAAGCAAACAGAAATATATTTTATTATGCATTATATCCCTTGGTTTAATAAGAGCACTTTTGTCTAAAGTCTAAGTGAACCAAGTTTTTCTTTTTACATGTTTACTATTGCAGTATCAGCGACAAATAAATATACATAAATATATTATGTAATCAATAGCTAAATTTAAAATAACTCGATTTTATCAATGTTAGTATTAATAAGTCCATTTTATATAAATAAAATTCAAAAAAATGGAAGTAAAACAATAATCATTTAAAGCCACTTTTTTATATCCGATTTTAAAATAATACATTTTTTTTTATTTTCTCGAATATTTTTTCAAAAAATAGATTTATTTTTTAAAAAATATATTATAAAAGGTATCGCTTAGTGCAGTCGTGTGTGAGGGAAGTTATCGCTTAGAATCGATGATGATTTCGTCTCCGCAAGCGATGTTGTAGCTGTAGAGTTGTTTGTTCGGGAATTTCATCTCTTCGGGTCCGAAAGCGCTTCGCAGCTCCTGGTCGGCGTAGTAAAGTTTCATCTTGTACGCTGGCATGCCGGCAAAGTTTTCTAACTTCTGTTTCAGTTCCGATACTGATTGGTAAACGTTAAGAGATCTAACTTCAGCACGAGGGCCGCAGGTAAGTAGTACTTTGACGTATCGGTCCGGAGATAAGTCGATATTGACTAAAGGATCCAGTTTACCGTGCACTGAAACTAGATCAGAATACCTGAAACAAAAAAAATCATTCTCATAATTGAAATAACTTACAAAATACACTAGATAAAACACTCAATAACACGAAAACCTAAATTACAAGTAGTCCAGTCAAATTAGGATTTTTCGTCGGAATAATTCAAAGTGAGCTGAACTTTTGAGCACACCTTTATTTAGTGTTTTCAAACAACATCCAAAAAGAACCCTTTTATTAGGGATTTCTGACCTCAAGCCACCCTATATTTACATCATCATTGATTTATGACTACCTCTTCCAAAATTTTCATTTCTCCATTTACCCCCCACCTCGTAGACTCCCCCCCCCATAACTTTTATCTAAGGCCCCCTCCCCCCAATTTTCTACGTAATACGCGAAAAACTGGAAAAATTCAATTGTTGCTATATACCTCGTATACTAT
>KZ651155.1:198813-231024 GCA_001010745.2 Gerris buenoi | reverse complement strand
ATAGTGAAGGTACATGAGTCTAGATATTATTTTTTTTTTTTTAAAAAAAAGGAAATAGTTATTATGCTTTGTGTAATACATAAGCTTTAATTTTTGTCCTTTAGCTGTACCGATTTATAAGTTACTCACATACTTATCAAAATAAAAGTGGCAAACTATACGCATGCCATTATACTTTGTAAATCTGACAGCTCAGATTGGCCAACCTGTGTGAGGGGAAAAAATAAAACTACTAGGTGGTTATCTTAAGGTTAACCAGTGATATTTTTGTTTGCCTTGTTGGCCCGACCCACTACCCGCCAAAATCTTGAGCTCTCATTGGCTCCCCTCCCGTTCTTTTTAATTTTCCCGGGCTGTCAGAATAACAAAGTATAATGGCATTAGTATTTAGTATAATATCAACTTGATTTTCGGTCATCTAACTAAGGGTAATTAATCTTAGTAAATCACATTGCCCGCTAAAATGGACAGTACATAGCCGCTCTCCACCATTATGTTTTTTAAACACCTTTAATAATAATTTATGGACAAGCAATGTCACTTAGATGAACTTTTCCCAAAACATATTCAGCATATTCTAAGAGGACACTCCAATGAATAAAATTAAATCATACTAAAAGAAATTTCATCTTGATATTTTAATGCGCGCTACCTCATCAATATATTATCTCAAAAGATATTTATATTTGAGTAATTTCATTTCGATTTGGATAATTTAGGATATTATTTTTATTTTTACATTTTACTTATTTTTTATTTTCCACTTGCATTAAATTTGAAAAACAAAAACATTGATGTTTGACACTGAAAAACAAATGTGAATTAATCTTAACGTCAGCAAGTGCAAGGAAAACATGAAAATATAAAAAAAAATTTTAGTACAAAAAAAGTCAGTCATCAGGTCGGAGATTATTTTATAAAAAGAAAATCGAAAAAAAAAATAAAAATTCTTGAATATGGCACAAAATAGTATGGCACTTAGAATTGTAAGTGAAGCATTTAAGAATGGCGGAAGGTGTTCGAGGTAAATGACATTAAATCTATAAGATAATGTAATTTATTTATTTTTTAAATTAAATTTTCGACACTCTTTTACTTTGTCACCCGTCTTTATTTTGCAAAAAGGTGATAAAAGAATACCAAATTTTCTTAGTTGTTAATTTTCTATATTTAAATTATGGTGTTAGAACGGTAGAATCATGTAAAAGACTACTTTACACGTTCTCATATATAGAGAAAGTATTGTAATGGCGCGAAAATTCGATTTTGAGATTTTGATGGATTTACACGTTTTTAGGTCCCCTCAGTCCAAAAAAGGTGGGTTTTAAAAAATTTGCCAGTCTTCTGTATATACAAGTGTGATATTCCTTTGTCCCAATATACATTGGACTAAATATCCCTTTATCGTTGTAGTTATCTAGACAAAGTGGCAAGTGGGTCAGATACGACATATTTATTTATCATTTAAGTACGAATCTAAAGATTTAAGCTGTTTTCCCGGGAAAAATCTAGTTCCTGGAAAAATATTTAAATCGCCGATGGAGAGAGCCCGGGTTCGATTCCCCGCTCAGGAGAAGTTATTTTTTTTGATAAATTTTTATTAAATGTTCGATAATAAATATACATACGAAAACTAATAAATAGAAAAGCACTGGGCTAAGTAATTATGAACGCGTACATGAGAAAGTTTGTCTGAGTTGTCTCAGACCGATTTTTTATGTTTCCGACATCGTTTGAATCAGATGCTTGCCTAAAAGTATAATTCGATGAGACGGAAACATCTCATCAAATCTTAATGTCTTAGATGAGCATTATCTGATTAAAATTTTGGATGAAAAAAAAAAGTTTATTCAAAATTCAATTCGATCCGATCCAATTCGCTGCTCTGAGCCAACTCAACTGTTTGACGACATCCTTCTTAAGAGTGAGGAAAAGAAAATAAGTCCTATATTACACTATGTTTACATGGATTTAAAAACAGTTTAGGATTTCGAAACCCCTATGGAAACGGTGATTTCAGTATCTTACTTCAAGGTCAAGGCAGAAAAATTTTTGGTTTTGTATTGAAACTGTTTTGCAAAAATATTATGGAAACAGGTATTGACTTGAAAATTGGAGACATGAGCAGTAGATGAACAGAGATATGATTATATTATAACCTTATTTCATTATTACTAAGTTTCTGAGCTTTCAAAACTGTTTTAGAACCGACAGGGTTTCCAAAAAAGTTTTTTCACAACAATTTTGAAAACTGTTAACTCCAGTCTAGTTACAATGGACTCCTAATGGAAACACTTTCGGTTTTGACCAACTCAAAGATAAATTGTATAATTCTAATTTATCAAGTATAAATGCTTAGGTAATAGTTACTACTCATCCATAGGATTTTAAAACCGTTTTGAAAACCTTTATGGGTTTCAACCCGAGTACCTTTCCACGAAGAGTTTTTAAAACAATTTTGTAAACTATCAACTCCAAGATTAGTTATAGTTAAGTAAGGTTATAATATCATTGCTCTTCATACCTTCTGCGCATGTCCTAATTCTGTTTTCAATTCAATACCTGTTTCCATGCTATTATTTCAATAAACCTAAAAATGTTCTGTTATGACCTTGAACCTAAAACGTTTTGAAACCACCATTTCCATGAGATTTTGAATACCCTTCATGGAAAAGTAGTGAGCGAAGAACGAACAAATAAAATACAAATCAACAATGCCCGTATTCACCTATGTTAAATCATAACAGAAGCAGTAAAAGATAAGAAACTAAAATTCGATTTGGTTTTCAGGGCACTACACGATAGCGTGGCAGTCAAGAAAGGATTACACAACGCCGAAGTGGTGGGCATGGTGGCAGACAGCATGGGGAGATCAAGAGTGAAATTAACTGCATCAGACGTAGAACGAAACGGCATGACTCGCGTAGGACCCACCCCTGACATACTCCATCAGGTAACATACGTCATCCGTACTTACCTAGCAGATAAAATTCTAAGATAGATAGCTTTGTTCTTGAATCAGCTCTTGGACGATTAAATGATGTTCGATTAGGAATAAGGATAAAATGTTTCACTAGTAAAGCTAAGGTATCCTAAGAGAGCAGTGCCGTTATTTTGCGGCCGAAATCAAGCGGTGGATTGGCGGATGAAGCCACTAAAACTTCGACAGTAAAAAACTAAATAACGTTGTTTTTCTATAGACCATTGATAGCGACAACTTCAACAGAGAACGTCAAATAGCTTTGACGCCTTTTTTATAACAAAACGTGAACCAGCGATGAGGACAAAATAATAATTGAATTTGTATTAAATTAAGAGGCTTTGTATAAAGTTAAATGCAAAATGTAAAGACTGTAAATAATCCCAATTATCACATAATCTGTGGAGTAATATCGCAACCACTACTAAAAATATCAGGTCTTCCAAATATATACTAACAACCATTTTACGTCCACCGATCGCTAAATAACGGTACCGCTCTCCTAGAAAACCTTAGCTTCCTTTGATTTCTTTGATTAAAATGAAGTTAAGTTCTCATAATTTTGTTTTCGTATGAAGTCATTGAAAAAAGAAACATCTAAAAAAATGGTTGGCTTTTATCAGGTAGGATTTATAGTTTGACATTTATCACATCAAGTACGCAACAAAGCTTCATGCCTTTTATTTTAATTTGGTACCTCCTTGTAGGGTACTAGACTAAATGATTACTTTTAGTGAACAAAAGGTGACGTTCCTTTATCCTTAAGTACGTTCTCAATTCATCTCAATAGATAATTAGATTAAGCCGCCTCTCTACAGGATAAATTTATTCGTTTGTCTAATTTTCATACCCACCCAGTTCTTGTAAAATTTGCAATGGTATAGGGGACCATACTAAAAGTTCTCAAACAATCTAACAGTAGAGTATCTTGCTATGCTATGAAATGTTAAATCATTTAAGTTATTATAACACACAGAAATATCATTTGTTCCTTAGTCAAAACTACGTAACAGCATAGTAAAACAAATTATAAAAATTCTAGATAAGTTGTATAGGTATTCCAAAAATAAAGTATATTCTAACGAAATTATTAGTATTTAGGAAATAAATTTGGAATTTGGAATTTTGAATTAAATTTGAATTGAGGACAGGATAAAAATTTTTTTAGACGTGCAGTCCTTTACAAAACACGATCTATGAGGGGTTTACAAAAATAAAGTGTTATTAAAGAAGTCTGGTGCAGATCAACTTCAAATTTGAAGGCAAACATGCAATGGTCATGCCTCGAGTACAGGCAAGAAAGTATAGGAGGGACTGGTCTGTTTATTCTAATTTAAATTCTACATTAAGAAGAAACTAAATGAATGCTGTATGAATGTCGACAGACGTGCAGAAGCCTTTTTGGACCAAGAACGATGACAGTGCTGGAGACGAAACTGGGTCAGAAACTGTGGACTGGACAGCAGCAACAGACGGCTAGCTTCCACCAGTCTTCGAAACTGGCTGCAGAAGAAGAATGCGACAAACCGGGTAAGAATCAACTGCCCTGCCAGAGAACTTTCAACATTCCTGGAGCGAGGAAGAAGGAAAAGTACCAGGGTAAAGGAAGTTGTGAAAAGCTCTGCATGCCTTGCTGCGAACCTGCCAGAGATCCCCCAGAATGCCTGTCCATCTACCAGAAACCTCCTTGCACGAAATTTAAGAACCCAAGACCGTCTTTCTCCGAATGTAGAAAAAGGTTCCCGTTTAAGCACACTATGTGTGAATGTGAAGTGCCTGCCAAGCCAAGATGCGAACAGAAGAAGAAAGGTGAATCGACATGCTGATAGTTGCAGTAGAGACCATGTCCCTCAAGATCCTTCGAGTTTACATGAATTCGACATGGATCTAACGCAGCTGTTGGGTTTTCTAGCTAATATAAAATAAATCTGACCTGATGGCTGAAATCAGTTTTTTTTTTTTTTATTAAATGCTTATTTTAAGTTAACATTTACTACTGATATAGACGCAAGAGATTTGATGACACATTCTGCTTAAAAATTTTTCTTATATTTTAATAAGGCAATTTTTAGTAACACGAAAAAAATGGTAGCCATTGAGAAAATTCAATACTTACACTACTAAGGCCACACCTACATTGGATCTGTATTTCTCCCAATCCGATATAGAACTAATTGCCTGATCCGATTTCATCCGAATTAATTATCTTCACTGGACGCAGTTTAATCCAATGAAGTGGGGAGCAGTTTTTTTACCATGAGTAACTCTTAAGGATGATTTTTTGTTTTGGCTTCTGTTAGTTTTCCTCAATAAGAGATGTAGAAAAAAGATATGGGAGCACCAATTAAGATTTTCTGGAGTTTTTTTTTTAAATGCCAAACTTAAAAACTACCCTAATCCAACTACCCTAAGGCCAATCTAACTTTTGGTTTAAAGTCCAGGTTACCATTGGTCCCAAAGGCGAAGCTCATAACAAAATCAATTAACAAATCTCTGAATTTCCCCCCGTCATTATATGCCATCTAGTCAAGGAGATAGCGTGTATAAAAAAAGTGACTTAACATCAAACTAGAATTTTAAAGTTAATCTTTTGGTGCCTTTTATGAGTATGCAGTCGGCTAAGTTCGTCTGAGGAACATAGCTTAGCAATAGGAATTAATAAAAAAACCGGTGGAGAGCGGCCAAGTCCCGTCAATTATGATGGACAATGTGATTTTTATGATCCTGAGTATACAATTAGTTAGTAGACCGAAAATCAAGTTGATGATAGTATGGCACTGGAAAGGTGGCCACTTTGATTAGGAGTAATATTTGAATAACTGACCTACATATTTTTATGTATACATACAAGGAAGCACTCTCAATAATTAAAATTAGCATAGTAATAAGAGTTTTTTTAAAAAGTGATTATGAATAGGGAAGATTCTTTATTTCGCAGTTAATCTTTACCGAAAATCTTGACTCCAGGGCTGAAGTCCACGTACGTAATACCTAGTAATAATGTTGCAAGTGAAAGAGACACTCCTTTAGCTTGGTACCAACCCTCCCCCAATTCATTGCAATTAGCCAATGGAATATACTCTCCTGTCTATAAAAATAATATTCCTTAGTCTAATTATCTATTGAGACAAAGGGATATTTAGTCCAAACCAAAGTTCTTTGGGATAAAGGAACATCACACTTCTTTACATGAATATTATTATCTCTTTATACCAATATTTCATTAGACTAAGGGATATTATCACTTTTATATGGACAAGTAATATTCTTTTGTTTCAAAGTTTTTTTAGATTGAATATCTCAGTAGTCTTAAAAACTTACGGGGAGAACTCAACTAAGTTTTGTTCCTTGCCTCCTGTTTTAATTTAGTACCTCTCTTTTAGGGGGTATTAAACTAAAACAATAATAAATGAAATAATAGCTTAATGGATTTTATTTTTTGTAATTTGCAAAGAGTATTATTTTAATAAATATTTTATACTAATAATTCTAATAGTCAAATAAAAAAGCTTACTTAAGAAGGTACCTGAGTTCAAGTATCTAGGGTTCCTGATCTCGTGAAATACTGAACCTAACCCATAAAATAAACTTCAGATAGAATATAAGCGATATCCCCTTTCGAAGTAACAAGAGGTAAGTGAGACCACAAATAGGGTTTTTAGATCAACAAAGTTACTTTTTAGCAATGAAAACTCTGCTTCGAGTACCAATACTGAAAGCAGTATCCAAGGAGTTGATACGATATCCCTGATGACATGATTGCAAGGAGAAGACAAGAAGAGGCAGTATCAGTATAAGGAACATCAGAGCATACCTTGTATTAGAGCCCCTAGGGTGCAGTTCTAGAACCTCACTACTAATATGATTTGGCTGTGTACTTGCAAGGAGACTTAGGTACTGAAGTCAACTGAGGTGGTTTGGCTAATGATAGGAAACAGTAGGTACCTTATTAAATAGTGGTACTTGAAAGGACAGCTTAGAAAGGAAGAAATGCAGGCAGACAATGACACTTCAAGCTGTCCAAATAGCTTGACTTAGCGGCACGGAGATCTTTAATCAAACCCTCTAGACTGGTCGTTTGATAAAGATAAGTGTACGCAATAAGTAAAAACATTAGAAACATAAAACTAGATATTTGGTGGTTTGATATGTTCTAAAATAGGTACTCTTTAATTGGTAACCCACCCCAAATTACTTCAATTAAAATTAAAACCATCAAGACAATTAATTAGACTAAATAATATTATAACTATTACAATTCCATACACAAGTGTGATGTTCCTTTCTTCCATACAAAGTTATTTGGACTAATTATCCCTTTAGCTTACAGTCTATAAGATTAGAGTTGGCACAATCGAAGGCGGGAAACAACAAACGTGGAGGTAGTTTTGGGGTTATAAAGAGGGAAAATCGGTGTTGCCATGTTATATTTTTTTTGTGGAACAGGGGTAGAGTAGAACATTTTTTTCTGAAGTTGTATTCAACATGGGGGACCACTAAAATCGTTTCCCTCAAAATTTTCCCGCCTTTTGATTGTGCCAACTCTAATCTTATAGACTGTAATTCTTAAAAATTGAGAACAAATTTAGAGTAGGTAAATAAGTTAAAAAGTTCTCTAAAATGAATATAACGTCTCGAATGAAGCAACCATATCGTAAAAAACAAGTATTAATCTTTAAATATATTTTTAAATGGTTCGTAGTCAGCTTAATCTTGGATGTACATAGTTTGTTAAAATGACTACGCTAAAAATGTATGGTACTTCTTTAGATTATTACTCCCAATGTATTTTTGCTTCCGAGCTTACCGAAGGTAACGGAAGCTATGTGATCGTTCTGAAGAACGAAAAAATTTTAGGGGTCCGATTTCAAAAATTCCAAAAAAGAAATCCGTTTCAGACATCAGGGATCATTTTTGGTTCCGTGTCTGTCTGTCGGTCTGTCCTTCAACTTTTGCGAACCAACATATCTTAAAAACTACACGTCCAATTTTAATGAAATTTAGTATTTTATTTGACTGTCTTAAATGTACATTGTACTCTTAAGAGCGCCTCTCACGTGGCTTAGGCTGAAGAGGGCTCGTAAAAGATTTTGTTTAAAATAAATTTGGGTGGTAGGTCATAATTAGCCCATTGTTGGTCCCATATAGGTTTCAACCTTCTGCGCCTGTTTGTTTCTCTTCCAAATGCGCACATACATACATTTATTTTACCTATAGCTTTAAAAGTACTTATCTGATTTGTATGAAACTTTTATAGTACATCGAAAGTAACCCGCAGATAGCCCCAGATTAATTAGAACCGTCTGCGCTCTTTAACATTTGCTAAATTGATACTTTAATTAGTGTAAAAAATCAAAACAAATTTGAAAGATTAAAAAAAAAAAAACGGGGGAAACAATTAAACCAATTAGACAATAATGGCTTGTAAAAGCATAAAATCAATAAAGTACGTGGATAGGACGCGAGGAAGCTATGTGCCACACCAATTGGCAGTCTATTTTAGAATAAAAATGGATATAATTATATATACATTCCTTTACCTAAATAACTATTAAGACAAAGGGATGTTTAGTCCAAAGTCCAATGTACTTTGGAACAAAGGAATGTGACACTTCTTCTTTTAATAGGGGTCTAAAGAAGTGCCAATTAAATATTTCTCAGATGCCGAAAATGGGACTTGAAACAACAGGAGCGACGGCAACTGAACCTCCAATAGAATCGAAGAGTGGCTTCGTGATGACTGACCCCAACAGCAGCATGTGGAACTTGTGCAAAGGTAACAAAGAAGCCGAAACAACTGCAAAGAAAATCACCAAGAAATTCATCAAGATGAAAGATAACATCAAGCAATACTACATGGACCGCTTAGAAGAGAATCAGGTAACGCAAACAGTTATAGTAACAGAAAAATAATTAACAAAATAACTAATTTGTTAATCGTCTGCGAATTAGCAAAAATTTATAGCCAGAACCATAAGGTAATGGTCAGTGACATAAGGTATGGTCAGTGACATTTTTTCGTACCCTATTATCAAAGATAGGCCCTTTTATAGAAAAGGGGCCGCATTTTTGTTTTTATACAGAAGAGTTTATATCCCTTAGTCTAACTACCTATTAAGATAAAGGGATATTCAGTCCAATATGCTTTGGGACAAAGGAATATCATATTTTTGTATAAAAGTAAGTGTGTATTCGGTGGTAAGAATGTTTATTAGATTAAAAAAAAGTGGGGGCCCTGTTTTTATAAAAGTGCCCAAAAGGTCTAAGGGAGAGGGGTCTAACTTATGTTTAATTATATGGACATAATGTTAATTTTAATAATTATTTTCCAGGCATGATGATAAGTAATAAAAAACCAAATAAACCTTCAACAATTTAAGCATGTCTAAGGATACGGAATTTTTAAAAAAAAATAAAAATAAATAAATAATAATAATGATAATAGTATGCTGAAATAACTACGTAATGACGAATTGAACTTTTTTTTAAACGTGGTAAATTGAACATTGTCTTTTTTGCGCAGGTTATGTTTAATGAAATAGAGGAACCTCTCCGCATTGGTAAGATTGATAAAAAAGAAAGGTCACCAAAGTACAGAGAAATCCGAGAAGTAGAATTCGAACCTATGGAAGAAGTAAGACAAATTGAATACACTCAACTGTTTAATGCTTTAATGTCTCAGCTAATATTTTATTTAATCAAATAATGCGATATTTTACAGAGCCAGGCTGCACAGAGGACGAGGAAGTCACAAAGATTGAGTCTGTTTAATCAGCTGCAAAATAAACCTGAGATGGAAACAGAGGGAACGATTGCACAAGAAGAGACGTACCCCGAGCCGCAGGTTAAAGGCTATAAGAAATTCAACAAACTCGAATACAAGAAGTCGATTGATCGAGGAGACGTGACCGAACGTGATTTTGAAGTTCGAGCCAATAGGATGATGGCGAAAGGAGACGAAAGAATGTACGTAGATCAAGAAAGACCTATGGTTCCCAGCATGTGGAAAAGACCTCAGGTAAAAGCGGACAAGGAAGTCAAAGATAGCCGAGGAGACGGAGGATTTTCTGATGTGACGGGGACCATGACACCGGCTGTCCATTTTAAATATCAAAAAGTAGGCTTAAGAAGTAAAGGTCTCTTGGATTCGATAAGATCAGGAGACTTAGTGCAAGGCTTCTACAAAAAGCGTTTAAGTGAGAGCAGAAACTTCAGCACTCATATGAAGGATACAAACGTAGGTAAACTAAAAAATGCGTCTGGGTTTGACCACTTTAAACCAGTGCCACTGATTCTACAGAGGGAAATCGTCTCAAACAGCGGCCTCAGATGTGTGGATAACAAATTAATAAGTGCTCATTCGTTGTCGACTTGCTCTAAGTGTAATAACAACGACGATCCTTGCAGACCACCTTGCCTTCCACCAAAGGATATGCCATGCGACCCGAAAGATAAATTGCCAAAGTGTCCGAAGTTGGGAGATTATGAGTGGCCGTGCTGTCCGAAGATCACTCTTTGCGGGTGTGATCCTCCGAACCCTAGAATCAACAAACCCGGTTGTGGTATGGGAGAGTTAAGGCCTTACATGTCTCTGGCCAAAAGACCGGAATACATTTGTCCGTCCTTCTCAGAATGTCTTAGAAGACCTGAGATGTCTGAAAGCAGGAAGAAAAAAACGGAATGCTGTATCACTAGAAAGACTTGTGATAATTTCGTCGGACCTAGAAAGCCATTTGTGTCGGCGCTAGAGAGGCAAGAGATAAGCCTTGGTCAGAAATACTGGACTGGTCAGAAGCAGCCATGCTGTCAATTCCACAGGTCTGCAAGATTCCATCCGGTAATCCTGGCGAAGAAACCATGGAACAGTCAAAGGCAACAGTCTGCGGGATTTCATCGTACTTCGATACTAGCAGCAGAAGAAGAATGCGACAAACCGGGTAAGAATCAACTGCCCTGCCAGAGAACTTACAACATTCCTGGAATGAGAAAGAAGGAAAAGCCCCAGGGTAAAGGAAGTTGTGAAAAACTCTGCATGCCTTGCTGCGAACCTGCCAGAGATCCTCCAGAATGCCTGTCTATTTACCAGAAAGGTCCTTGCACTAAATACAAGAACCCAAGACCGTCTTTCTCCGAATGTAGAAAGAGGTTCCCGTTCAAGCACACGATGTGTGAATGTGAAGTGCCAGCCAAGCCAAGATGCGATCATAAGAAAAAACAGGAATCAACATGTTAATAATTGTCTGAAGTCAAATTTGTCTCGCGGTTCTCAAGATGTCTGAAGTCAAATTTGTCTCAGTTTTTCAAGTTTACAAGTACTGGAAAGATCCGCACAAAGCTACTTTGATTGCAAATGTTCTGCACTGACACATTTAATTTAAATAAATCTGATCTGACTGCTGATCTTTATTATTTACTTGTTTAGGGATTTAGTATAAGCAAATCTATACTTTTGAACGGTTTGAGATAAATTAATGAAACTAGGGGGATCTCTACCATGCAAAAGGAAGTTTGTTTTCATGCAATCGCCCACTAGGGGCAACCACCCACTTTGCCCCCAGGCCACGTCAAAATTTTAAATTAATGTATATTTTTAATAGAATATTTGGATTCTACGGTGAAAAATAATAAAGTTGAAACTTTTTTTTGTATCTCCAATATTTTGCCCCCTACAGGGGGACAAAGATAGCAAAATAACCCTTCCAAAATAGTAAAAAAAACCACTTTGATCGTTATAAAATCTAAACGGTTTGAAATAAAGTAATGGAACTTGGGGGATCTGTACCATTTAAAGGGAAGTACTAGGGGCAACCACCATTTTGCCCCCAGGCGCTGATATCCATTTTTATACCTTTGCTCCCCTATAGGGGGCAAAATATTGGAGATAAAGAGTCCAAAAAAGTGGTTTTTAAAAAAAGTCTGTCTGTCGTCTGTGCAGACGCCTGGAGCCTAGTACTGGGCCGATTTTGACGAAATTAGACATACATGTTTAGAAAAATCATAGTGAAATGAATTTTGACTCCAAATTTGAGGGTGCTACCCCGAAAATGTGAATTTACTACCTACTGGAGATAAAATATTGTATGCACCTCATGAGTAAAGTGCCTTTATCCCCTTCGCGATAATTATTTCCCTCGGCTTCGCCTCGGGAGCTAATTAGTGTTATTCCCTCGACTGCGCCTCGGAAATCAAAAACTCCCTCGGCTTCGCCTCGGGATTTAGGGACCGTGGTTCCTTCGGCTTCACCTCAGACAACTTTTTCGCTCAGGGAATAATGGCTTACTTTACTCCCTAGGTACTTTACTCCCTAGTTATAAATAACTATTTTTTAGTAGTTTTTCGTTGATTTCTCATATTTGCCGCGGGAAATTTTGTTGGACAACTTCAGATTCGTGTTCAGCACCCCAAAAAACAAAGTAAACACCACTAACAACAATTACACCAGAACTTTCCACTTCAAACTACCATTTGACTGGACTACTAGTGAGCGAATGCATGCGAAAACAAACTTCCATTTGCATGGTGAGATCCCCTAAGTTCCCCCGGTCCCCCAAAAAGTTATTGTCAGATTTAAAAAACGTGGGAAACAGTTAAATAAATAAAGGCTCATTTACACATCACTTTGGAGGTTCATCTTGGATGATTCATCTAAAGTGAAAAGTATAAATTCCATTTCACTTTCATTTCTTCCAAAGTGATCATTAAAGATGAACGATGAAAGAGATCTACCTCTTTCAAACTTTGGATGAAACACTCGTTCCTCGACCCGATGAATCATCCAGAGGACACGCGTAGGGACAAGTGTAAACATGATAAGGAAGCCGCATTCACTACTTAGTGTTCCTCTAAACCTCTCAGAGCCCAGAGCCCCTTCTGTTTATTAGCTATAAAATGTTTTTCATTGTGTTTAAACCTTTTTCTCTATTATTTTTTTTTTTCTCTCCTTTTTTAAATAATTTTGGAAACAAATAACTTAATTATTTTAATAACTTTATAATTTCTATTATTTTTGTATTTTAAAATTTTCAAAGGCATTTAAGTGGCAAGACACACACATGCCATTTTCAAGCAAATATAATTAAACTGGTTCTCGTTCATTCTTAAGTGATACCTGAACTCCTCTGGGTCGTCTTCAGCCCATTCTCCTAACAGGCTTGATGAAGCTCCCAGAGTTTCTCTCCTTGAAACCCATGGTTTTACCCACCAATATCTTTTAGCACGGTCACTATCCTTTATCGATAACATAATTGCATTATTTAATTCAGTAATTAGTTCACGTGAAATTAAATCAATACCCGCTCGCATAATCCTTGTATTCTTTCTCGAACGAGACATTATTTAGACCCTTTGCATTCAACGAAGTGAGGAACACTGGCAGTGAAAACCAATAAACGGATGAAAATGTGTAAACAGGGATGAATTCACTCTTGGAGGATCATCCAGAGGGCTCACTCTGGATGAATCTCCAAAGTGAAATAGTGTAAATCCTACTTAAGACATTATTGGGTTGTAAAAGCGTAACATCAATGAAATTAGTAATAGGAAGCGAGAAAGCTATGTGCCACACTAATTGACAGACTATATAATCTCCTGACTATATTACTATTATCATACGTTTAAATGTTTCGTATAACTGTCACGTAAAAATGTGTGGAGAAATAACATATTACAGCACGTGTTATTTTAAGGATGTCGTTAAATTTGATGACTGATATTGATAACTGAGTTACTTCAATTACTACCCACTTCACTTGTAGCAAAGTTTGAGGCACTTTTTTATTCACAATGTTCCATTTTAAGAGATAATTTTAATGTAAAGATAATTATTGTTTATGAATAAGTAATCAGTAATAATTTGTAGTATTTTTTATAAATAGATTTGAAACTAATCTTGTTATGTGAATCCTTTTTTTTAAAACATTTTCTTTTCTTATCATTCATTTTTTAAATCTTTAATTGATTTGTGTCGTCGGTTGTTACTTTTCTTCGTGTTTTTTCTCCTGGATGGTGGCGACTCTTCCGATGTGTCAGTGGTACTAGGCATTCTCTCGATGCATTTCGGTAGATATACGCTAGTCCCAGCCATACACGATGGAATGGCCGGTGGATCTACTTTGACTTGTTTCTTATCCTTTTCTTCCAAGATCCCGATGTTCTTTGGGTCCAAGCAAGACAGAAGCAATTGCTGAACGAATTCTCCTTTGTCCGTAGCCAAATCTATGTCCACGTCGACGTCCCGGATAAGTTCTAGATTTCTTGAAACGAATCGATCAGAATAATCTACAAATTAAATGCAAAAAATATTTAACTCTAATTTATCCTAGGCTGTTATGATTTAGTTTTAACAACGGCTAATATTTAGACACTTAGTGTCATCTTTGGAGTGTTGACTTGCATTTGCCATTTTAGGATCAATAATAATCAGGTATCTGCATAATTTTATTGCTCAAAGTCAAACAGAAAAAAACAACAAAAAAAACTGTCTGATACAACTCGAACTAACTGTCATCACATACATAATCACTTCGTCAGGTAATTGCCATTTGAGTATTTTATCGATTATCTAGGTTATCGACAATTAATGTACAGCTTAATTAATTGATTAATTTGCTTCGGGAATGTTGTTCCTGAACACAAGACAGGAATATCTTATTATGAATGGAAATAACTTATTTCTGAATATGAGTACCTCATATGATTTCGAGTAAATCAGTTAAGAAAAATTAAAGAAGTTGCTGTAAATGAAGCAGATTGATTAGCCGTATGCCTGCCTCATGAATGTAAGACAAACCTGGTTTAGAATTCTGTGAATTAGAAGATGGATTCGGGACATCGGAAGCCGTACCCTTCTCCCGGTGCTTCGCACCTTGGGTTACTTTCGAATGACTTCTTGACATAGAGCGAGGTAGCATCACCGGACCGATCTCATTGCATCTAAAAGTCCGTCAAAATTGTTAATCAGTTCAGTGGCTGACTGATCTTTATATGTATTTTGCATCCTTAATGTAGGACTTTACCTGTTCGATATATGGTTGAGGAGTTCGTTGAAAGGCCGAACAGATTCTACTGATTGTGCTAAATGCGATGAAAATGTCGAAGAACTTTCCAGCAGACTGTCAGGGAATCTTAGCTGAAGATTGTTTCTTCTGTTAACAATAACACCACCGGTCGGTTCTTCGAGTAAAGCGACGATATCACGAACTCCACTACCAAACGAATGTTCTCTCTATCATAAAAAAAATTATTGATTAAGAGCCGAATTGTTAGCGAACTCCCATTCACCTAAAACCAAGATGTAAACACAAACAAATCTGGGTTTATGGTTTTGGGATTCCAATAATGTGATACGTGTTCGATATTGATGATCAATCATATCGAGTAGATATTTAATAATGCTAAGTAGTAGTAAGGGGGTAGGGTGGCCATGCCAATAGCAACTACATCGCTTATGATACTGAACACATTATAAACTTAGTAAATCAGGAGAGCAAGTAGTGCAGGAATATTGTCAAAATTACATAACCACTATCTATTAAGTGCCCATGAAAATTAACTAAAGCAAAGGTTCCTACAATTTATTGAATGATGCAAATGAGTCATATAGTCTAGTTTTACTTTTGAGCCATGGCTTGCTATAAAATGTTGTAAAACACACTCACAGTCTGCTCTCACACTCACACTAACAAAAATGCTTGTAGTGGATATCAGAATACGAAGGACTTGAAGGAAATGTGATAGTCTGAAGGAATGTTTGAAATCACCTTTAAACGTTCTAGAGACTTTTTCATGAATAAAAATTATTGTCAATCCTCTTAAGACGTGAGAAACATGACCAATAATACTTTATCTAGCATTTCATATCCAAATATGTGTCACATAGCTTGAAACGGGACTTCGTCGTTTCAATAATAACTCGTACCTGGAGATGTGTGGCGATGTCTTGAGTAGCGGAGGGATGAAGAGAATGTCTATTGGCGACGCAAACTGGACATAAGACCCTGACATGGGGTTCACTATGCTTTGCTCTTGAATGGACTATGAGACTTTCCAAGTTAAATCCCATCTGACCGCAGCATGGACAGGTGAATGATTGGGCCTTTGTCTTGAATGTTTCACCAAAATGCACCTTAAGTCATCAATTAAATAATTTTCATAAAATAATTAAAAAATAACAAACATATTTAAAATTATAATTTGTAAACCCATAACCCTGCTACAACTATAATATCACCTAGAGGGGAGAGTAGCAATAACAACGTTTGTCCAAATATTTTTGAAGAAATATTAGTCATTCCTTGGAGTGGCAAAACATAATAGACATAACTGCATATAATGCATGTTTTACAGGATAACCAAAAAAACTGGTATTCAATTTGAAACAGTATTCAGGATTTTCAAAAAGTTCCGGAACAGTAAATTATTTCAATAAGACCTAGTTTTACAAAGTAATGTTTTAAATAAAAGTTAGGGTTTTTTAAAAAAAAAAAAAAAAAAAAAAAAAAAAAAGGTTTTTTTAAAAAAAAAAAAAAAAAAAAAAAAAAAAAAAAAATCTGTTTGATGATAACAAGACTGAGGAAATAAGGGACTGAGAGAAAGACGGATGGATAGATAATGAAGAGAGTATAAACTGCTCACGCCGGAAGCTAATAAAAATAGATAAAAGTTAAAAAACAAAAAAGAAACGAATGAAAATGGTTAACAGATTAAAGTTGGGATGTAGAAACTGCTGCCGTGCGTTTCAACTTATCGATTACTCAAAATGAAGTTTAAAAGTTAGCGCCCGTATCTAAAGCTGGAGGCAACCACCATACTTGACCTATATCTACTTCATGAGAAAAGGGGAGCATTTCTGTAGCGTCAAGGGTTGCCATCCATCTTGAACCACTTGCACAAGATAAACAAAAAAGTGCAGAGGGTGGAAAGTACTTGGGACGCTTTTGTCAAGCGCATCTTGCGTATGTGAAAAGCACTGCTTTTTCTCCACACGAAACCCCTTTTTTGACTTTTAAAAACTTCTCCAGCACTACCCTCGTTTCTTTTTTTCCCAGCAACTTCTTTACCTTGATTAAAAAAAAAAATGAAATGATGCACATACTGCATGCGTTAGAGAATGAAGAGATATCATGAAGGAGTTCTGCAAGGACCAAAAGACCACGGGGTGAGTAAGCATGCGTAAAAGGGGGGAAAAGTTCAAACACAGTCTTCTATTGTAAAAATTGTAGACTCAGCACATTACTTGAAGTAAAAGAACCTATTCTTCTTTAATAACACCCATTTTTAAGTGAGTAATTCGAGTGTATAATACACTAGAAATTTAGAAATTCAGAGATAACCAGGCTTTAAATGAGAGGGATCATTATGAATAAAAAGCTATCTTAAACATTGCATACAGATGGTCAAGACAGAAGCGGGTGAAAGCAGTCAGAGAAATGCAATTATCAATGATACAAACAAAAAGATGTTACAGTAATGAACGAATTCGACACATAAACAGAAAAGTCTACGTTAATCAGTTAAAAACACGATTAAAAGTGGTGGCAGCTGGCAGTGTTTGGTATAATAGCAATAGATAACAAATTACCAACGAGGTTAAGGTAGTAAATACACATATTTAGGCATTATAAAAGATGAATAAGATGACAAATTTTAAGAGCCTAATAATCATCAAATTACTTTAATAAAAATAATTATTAATAAAGAAAAAAGGTTCAAATACTTGATTTTGATAGCAGTGATAAGCTAATAGGTGACAATACAGCATTTATTAATAACTACAAAATAGTTTAGTATTATTTGCCGTTAGGACGCACCACATGTCTCGCTTTTTCGAGGATTTTGGACAAAAATTTTAATCCCTCAAGATAACATAGCCTTTAGTTAAATCAGTCGGGTAAAGTGACTATGAGACCAATGTAATGACAGATTTGGGAAAAATCCTTCGCTTCAAAAGGAAGTTCAAACATTTGAAACGGCAAGTGGTTTGCACTTCCAAGGGTAAAACAAACTAAACTATAGGTTTGTTCCAACCACACTTCAAACTAGTTTCAAACTGTCCGACGCATCGGACCAAACTTGAACGCCTGTTTCTAATGCGCATGCGTCGGACAGTTTCAAACTAGTTTGAAGTGTGGTTGGAACAAGCCTTATATAGATGCTATCAATAATATATGTTTTATCACCTGATAGTTTATCACAGTTAAAGCGTTAATTTTTTTTATTAGCAATTAAATGTTTTAGGCAAAGGAAAGACCCTTGTATAATTTTCTGGGTTTATCTGTTCTTCTGTCTGGAGGTAGTTATAATAACTAACTCGTTCGATTTATTAAATTTCCAATGTACCCTTTATGTGTACTGAAAGCAAAGATTTGACTACTTTATTATGGTTATTTTTATTAAAATTAGTTTTCTGATAAATAGTATGTTTAATAATTTCATATAATAAACAGTTTAAAATAATCATCTACATTATATTTTCGAATTCTTTATCTATTGCTAAACACCTGTCTATGCTACTTTTTTTTTGTGTGTGTTAACTACGTGTTGTTTTTTGTCTATGTTAACTTTTTTTGTGTTTCATAAAACTGTTTAAAGTAGGAAGTATGTGTGTCGCATTTACCTTTTACAATAACATTTTATCCTATCCAATAACCTGTGTTATGTTTTATATGTTATAGTGACAATTATTAGAAAATGTAATAGTTTTTTGTTCAGGGAATGTTACTTGCTTTATTAAGGTAGAATTCAAAGTTTGTTGACTATTTTCGGTAACAATAGTTGAACTAGAACTAGGAACTAGGTAGGTTAAATTGAATCAGTCATGCAAGCCAAGACCTACTAACCTATATGTTGACATTTAGTTATCATAAGCAAAGCCTATATAAATATCACGAGGACATTTCCAAGCTCGACAATCTCCTAAGAGATTTCATATCTTAAATGCAATATATGCTAATATAACAATGAAGAAACAAATTACTTCATAAGTATAAGAGAATCGAGTCTTTTAAATCGCAGATAATCGCTCTGTCTCTAATGTGCGTTTTAACGATTTGTAAGTCTATAATTAATTCAACTAAAAATACTATTCAAAAGGGTAACACTGCCTATTGACTTTTATAATTTTAATGCTTGTTTTGATTTAGTGAATTATTGGATATTGAATATTAGATAAAATACATTTCATTAATTAAATATCTTGTTTTAAAAGATTAATATCCAAATAAATGTGTATAACATAAAACAATATATATTACAAAACAAAATAGATTTAAACAAGATTTTAACTTATTTATTGAGATAATACGACATATTCAGCACTTATTGTGACGTCTAATGTCGATGTGATATATTTATCCTCCAGAAATGAGAAAACATTAACGTTGTCCCTAGTTTATAGGGAGGAAAGGGTCCCATTACAGCCTAGTTGTGAAAACTGTCTTTTCACAGTACGACAATTTTATATGTTTTGTGTTTGTGTTGATTTTCTCCCTTCTAGAGGAAAAATCTTGTACGTACCACGGGAGAAAAATGTCATAGTACCCTCGCTATTATTTAACTCCCTCGGCTATGCCTAGGGATTAAACTGCATGGTCCCTCGGCTAGGCTAAGCCTAAATAACTAAATAACTCCCTCGGCTACGTCTCGGGATTTACACATGCTATTATTTAACTCCCTCGGCTATGCCTCGGGATTAAACTTCATGGATTCCTCGGCAACGCCTCAGGAACCAACAAAAACGCTCAGGGTGTAATGACTTTGTTTCTCTCCTTGGTGCGTAAACAACTATTAAATCTTTATTTAGATTATTTTAAAATTATTTCATTGTATTGAGGGTACAGGTTGTGATAAGTTGAAATTTGTTTTGTATGTTAGGATTTATCATGTTAGGTAAATTTTGTAATTGTTTGATGTGACTTTTTTGAAGTAAAGTGATTATTTCTTGTTATTATTGGTTCTATTAATTTAGATGATAGTAAATAACTACAATATTGTCTGCGTACATTTAATAGCACATGCCCCTCTGGCTAACACTCAATAAGCAATAGAGTGGCCGTGTCTCAGACGTTGAACAAAAGAAGATAATTCTACCGGAACTATAATAAAACATAGTGGAATCCAATAGGTCCAAATTCTCTCAATGTTGGATAAATTTTCAAGAGGAAAGAGCCAGAAAATAAATATATCTACTTCACTAGAGTAAGTGATATAAATAAAGCATCACCAGGAAGTCCTTCTTATTAAGGAGGCATTGCATCGGATGAGGTGGGTGCCCATGTTCAGCTTTGTCGAAGCAGGACGAACATAGATCATAATCTGAACAGATCAGGCACTTGAATCTTCTACCGCTGAAATTACTAACTGTACAGCTGTCACAACTTACTCCATCGTGTCTGCTCATCGCTAAAACCAACATAATGTAACAACAGAATCTTATATAAAATGATCAGTTGGATTGCAGAACTCTGAACTGGCTGGACATTGTTTTCATTTCAAATCCATGAATCTACGCATTAGATTAGTTTAATCTAGGTATCGTTCTTTTAAATCCATTGGTTATGGTTAACTAGTGTAATCTATGTACACAAACGATCGACTGGATTTTGGTCATTCGATATGACCTTTCACATTCATTAAATCTAAGTAGGTACTTATGTAACACAGTTTTAAAGAATTCCATCCATGATGTAAATTAAATAAATTGATACTGGCTCAAGCACTTAATATACCTTATCAATAGATTAATTAAAATCAGGGTTGACATGATATTTAAGTTTTGCACGACAAAATGTAGCAAAAATCAACTAAAAAGTGGTCAAGCTTTTCCCCTTTAAAATGACATTTAATGGTGTAAAACCAAAAAATAAAATAAAAGGCAACCCTGATATAAGGAATAACACTTACCAGCTTTATATTATCATAACTGCACAACCTTAACTAAATTGATAACAAGATAAATCCGAAACCTGAATACACTAAAACACCATTAGCTACTACTAATTAAAAAACAAAACAGACCGAATACGAGATAATTTCAAAAGAAAATGACAATAAGATTTTTTTAATTGTGACAGCTAAAAGAAAAATTGAAGATATTACATTCGTAAAAATACGACTTAAGTTGAAAATAGTCTTATGTATTGGTTGATATATGAGAGATAAATTTTGACCCAATGAAAAAATTATTTCCTCTATAAATAGTGACAAGCTAGAGTACCTACAATTTTCACTTTAAAATTATTAATTATTATTATTTTCTCAACATACGATTGTTGATTTATCATGTGATTAACTAAAAGCTTTGTTTATGTATTTGTAGAATATATATATTACCCATTTAAGCTCTTACGGGAAATGTTCGAAAGAGGGGGTTATGCGGGTGGGAAATACGCATAGAATAGATACAAAAACAACTCAGAAATCGATGAACAAGTGATATAAGAACAATAGTCGTACAGATAAGAGTAAGAGGGTTAGATTAATTTATATTAGGTATAGTAAACAGAAAGAAAGATGACAATTCTTTGGATGTTTCAAAATCCAGCGGACAAGGGACAGTTTAACAAAAAAAATACTTAAAGGAATAGATAATAGATATAATCTATTACTATTAATTATTCATACTATCGATGCTACTTTTGACCATCATGCTTATGTCATGGTTATATTGTTTTTTTCTGTGCTGTAATATAGATTATTGTAATATTATATTGATATATACATATAGATGATAAAATAACTGTATTCACTATACTACTGTGCTATTAAGAGATACAAAAATTTAAGTTGAGATTATTACTCCAGTTGTATAAAGAAAAAAATAGACTGCCAATTAGTGTGGCACATAGCTTCCTCGCATCCTATCATGTACTTTATTGTTATATTAACATTAACGTTATACTACTTTATTGATATATTGTTTTTTGTGTAAGAACAATTAACAGTTTTTAGCGATCTTTAATATTTCATAGGGGTGTCGCTGTAGGTTTTACTAAAAAAATGTATTTGCAGAAAATGTTTGTCTCGTTGAGTAGTCGAGGTTTGATTTTTTTTCTTGAATGCTTTGATTTGTGAATGCTTGTACGGATAACGTTGTCCAACGAACTCGTCCTGGGCATTGGTAAGATAAACATGTCTACCAAATTTCATCAAAATCGGTCGACATTTACTCAAGTTATCGTCACACGTTTCATGATTCGCGGACACACAGACCGATAGACAGACAGACACGGAATCGAAAATGTTCCCCGATGTCTGAAACGGATTTCTGTCTGGTAATTTTTAAAATCGGAGACATAAAAATATTTTGTTCTCAAAAGTGAACACAATGTTTCCGTTACCTTCGGTAAGCTCGGAAGCAAAAATAATAGCAAATCAGAAGAAAAAGAAAAAGCAACAGAATATGTGATTACTGTATAGTATGGTACTGATACACGATGGACGATGGTATTTAATTTTATTTCATCAATTTCTACTCTTGGACAATGCGTTGAATACACATGTTTAATTTTTTTAAAAAAAGGCACGGGAGATAGTATATAATTACTTTTTTTTCATAAACAATACAACAATAGGGTCATGGGACAAAAAAAAGCCCAAAACAATGAGTAAACAAAGCTAATAATTGCTATAGTTTTTATTTTATGTATAATTAATTAATACGTTGTAATTAAGTTTGAAAATCACGCAAAAGGTCTTGAGATATAACAGTATATAAATATAGAAAAAAAAAGTTTTTTCCCCATTTTTAGATAAGACTAATATAATCCATTTACTTTCACACGTGAATCAGCTGGCCTTGCCTTGTAGAATGGAAATTAGAAAAAAACCCCGGTTTCATGCTTCATAGCCCAACACTGAACCTAAACCAACGGATATATGATCCGTGAATTAACTGAAAAGAGAGGAACAGGTAGGAGGAAATGTTTAAAAAAAAAAAACGCTTAAAATATATGTTATAACAGCGACAGGATTTATTTTAATGTTGTTTCCTGCTATTTTAGGTTCTTTCCCCTATTGCGAATAAGAGATTCTTTATAATCCGAAGGAAACTGATTGAGTTGCGATATATTGGATACTGATTGTGTGATTGTCCGCATTCCACTGTCCTTGACTTGGTTACACTTTGAAGAACTGTAGGACGACCATGTTTAATTCCATTCAGTCAGTCGCGCTTTTTTTATCTATTGAATGATAAATATCCTAAAAAAAACCTAGTTTATACGACATCTGGTGGACACGAGCGGAACTAACTGATTGTAATACTAAGAGGATGGTGTGTATTGACTGGATATTGTTACTGAATGCTTATCAGGGTTTTTTTTGTTTACTGAGTGCTTATCAGGATTATTACATTTTCTTAGTTGTAGTGCAACGAAAAAAATGTGAGAAATTTCAAATCCTAAATAAATTCTATTGGATTGATTTTATTTCCTCGATGTAGTACTAGTTCAAATAAATTTTTTACTTGAAAAAAAAAAAAAATCCAACATAAATGCTAATATGAAAACTAAGGGTCATTTTGGCAATTGCAAACAAGAGCCAATAATATTATAAAGATTCACCAATTTTTACCCAATTTACCTGGTACTAAAGGACAATTTTATAATCTTAAAAATTAAGCTTTAAATTGAAATATAATTATTTGTAAAGAACAATAATATGTATACAATTTTTGTTTTTGCCAAAAAGGTTAAAAATTGGTCCGACACATAATTGTACATAATAACTTGGTCGATGTTTTCAAGTTTGTTTAGTGTTTTTGGGGGCAGCGCCCACAAATCACAAATGTAGAGCTAAACTACATTTATCGATTTTGCCTAAAGGTATGATTTTTCAAGGTATGAACATGTATGCCAAAATTTATCGAAATCAGCTTAGTAGTTTAAGTTTCACGGGTTTGAACCAACGACGGACAAACATTTTTTAAGTAAATTTTTTTGGAGGCGGGGGAACCTTAAAATATGAACACCTGTACACCTATCAAAATTTCAAATTAGAGGTTTTTTCCTTTTTTTAAAATTCAGCGTTACTGTATTGTTTACAAATGGGTCAGATTGGAGTTGCTTTGAGTTTATTTACAAAATTAACCACAATTAGTCAAAGTTAAAGTACTGATTATCAAGAGCTTAAAAGTGACACTTCAAGACGCCAGTAAGTAGGTACAGGCGAAACAGATACTTATTTAAAAAAAAAAAAAAATGGACTTAAGCAGGAAGTCGAGGCAACTCGAGGTCGTGGGTTCGATCCCGTGCCATGATACTCTGAATTGCATCAATGAATCGCGGACGGTGCAGGGCGAGGGGCACCCTTTATGGGGACTCTTCCCCTACTCTTTGATGTGAGTCCGATCCGGGTCATGATGATGTAATTTGTATCTATGGTTCAAGGACGAAGCAGGGCGAGGGACACCCTTTATAAGGGCTCTTCCCCCACGCTTTGACGCACGCTTATATAGCTTACTAATGACCACACCATACTCGCTTCGGCGGTTCAATGTACAAATGTATGATGTGTGAAGTAGCTGGAACTCTCCACCGCGGGTCGTAAAAAGGGCCTAAGTGATGGCCTATGGCCTAATTGCAAGGTTCGAACATGTGTTTCATCCTACCCGTTCTAGTAGGAAGTACTAGACTACTACTACTAAGCGGGACCTCAAATCATATAAATCCATTAAAATCTCAAAATAGAATTTTCGCGCCATCATAATTCTTTCTTTCTTCTTTCTTTATATATTGCCTATACCAGAAAGTAAAAAAGAATACCTAGTTATAGAACATGAATTAGCTTAAAAAAAGTTAGGTTATAGTTAAACCTTTATACAAGTAGGAAAGGATTTGTAGTCAAGATAAAAACATCGATTCATCTTGGCTAACTTACATTAATTGGATTTGACATGAAAATCGAATGGTTAAAATATTTAAGCGAGTAATTCCTTAGCATAACATGGTGAAATTCCTTAGCATAACATGGTGTAATTCCTTTGCACAACATGGTATATTTCTTTTCACAACATAGTGTATTCCTTTGCACAACCGTAGAAATATCTTTACGGTATTAATCTCCTAGAAAAGAGGAACATGCCATGTTACACAGCCAAAGACCATGACACGATCATACAACTATATAACAAATATCGCTGCTTTATTAGGCTAGGTTACACAATGGATTGATTTATTGTACATTACATATTATAGTCTTCCAAAATATTTAATCTAAAAATTATATTAGATAGACTAAAGATTAAATTAAATGTTGGTGACAAATCTAGGACATTGACTTGACGTCATATTTTTTAGAAAAGTTGCAAGTAATAGAGTGGTCTGACGTCATTTGGTTATGAGAGACAAGATTCAAGTAATAGAGTAGTCCGGTGAGTACTAATAGAGGTTGGAAGGAGTTGGACTGCTAAATACCTGTGAACTGGGTTGATAACGGGGTACTCAATACTTACCTAGAGTCACACCTGTCTGTTCAATCAGTTCAAATTCATTACATTCTCTGTCTACTATATATTCAACAAAACCCACTTCAATAATAACTGTAGGAAACGTACGTGATACTTGATCCAGATACCAGATAATTACGACCATCGTTGCTCAGTTAAATTGCCTGCTCATAAGGTTTACCACCTTCGCACTTATCTAATTGTGATTCGACCAGAGAAAGCGGTTGCGGTTGCAGGTTGGCTGCATCAAGGCACGGCTATGATTCTATGTTCAACTCTGCAATTCAGATTTCCAGGGAGTCGAACCCGTCACCTTTAAATCTCTAAGCGATAACACTAAAGCTAGACATGCCTTGAGAGGTTGTATTTGGTGAAAAATTAGAAATTTTTAATTAGTATTTTTAATAATAAAGTGTTGACTTGTAACAAATAATTGTACTGACAATCATAGGATATCTATGGAATTTTAAGTAAATACATCAAAACAATAGACAATAGCCACCTAGGTTAGAGGAAATTTAACATTATAAAAACTAAAGGATGAAATAGTAATCTTTTAGTCAGCCTGAAGATGACCCAAAGAGGGGTCGAAATATCGGAAAAGTGAGCTTCCTAATTTTTTCCTTTAGACCCTACTTACCAATAAGACTAAAGCTAAAGTTCAGTCATAGCGATAATCGCTGGATACAGTGAATATCCGTCGTGGCAACATCGTCGTTGTAAACATTGGTTTTGGATACATGTCTCCAGCGATGTTGTCAGTTCACACTCACACAACTACCAGTTAACAGACAACATTTTCCGGATTGAAGTGGATCTGATTTCAATGTTGAATCCTATATAATGGATCGGCGGGTTGATCCTGGCATTGTTGCTCTTCTTTTACATTGCGATCAACATAATACTGTTAGATTATTACAGGATGAGGAGGGATTAGGCCACTTTAATAATCTAATCAATGTGATCATCAGCAGGAAACATGTTCCAACTTACCTGATGATTTGGTGTTTAGACCTATGAGTCAGTTGTAAATGGCTAAGGCGGTTCTTGCTTTTCTTGTTATTATTAACGCACTAAACAAGTACGTTGAAGGTGAATGCCTAATGAGGGAATAGCTGTTGATCGAAAGTTCCCCATTTCAAAACTTCGGCAAACCAAATCTGATTTTGAAGAGCTCCTTCGAATGGTTGTATTTAGAAAAATAACTATTTAGAGAGCTACTGTACCCCTATCAATAAGGCTAAAAATGGCTACTAGTGATGCTCTAAACTTTGAGGTCCCAGAAGATGATACTGATGATGAAGAAGACTGTTGCACTTTAAGAAGACTATTGCACTTTAAGAAGAAAACGCTGATAAAACATTAACACCACCTCTGTTAATCAAACACGGACCTTCTTCATCAATGATATGATTAAATATATAATTTTGGTGATTGTAATTGTGTTTTTACAAGTAAAGGAATTAATGTGTGATCAACAGAATAATCATATTTATTATAATTTTTTTTCTTCTCCCTTTTCCCTTTTATGGGAAATTATACGATCATTTTATAATCGACTAAAACTTTGCTAAGAATTAGATTTTTTTTTTTTTTTTTTTTTAATATTTCAATAGTATGTAACACGACCTTTATAAAATACAATCTCCCTTGGTTAAATGTTTCCTTTATTACAAGTTAGGACATAAAAGGAAATATCAAATATACTTGATTAATTATATAGTTTAACTTAAATAAAAGAGAAAGGCAACTAAAGCATTAATTAAATAAGTGTTGAATAAACAAGTTCACAATAGCGCGTGGTAATTCACATAACATTGCCTGTTAAAAACACTTTTCTAATTAACTACCACGGCATTAAACAGTAAGGCAGCTGATAAGTACGCAGTTACATTCAACCAGCAGAACACAGAGAAGTAGGAACTGGTTAGCAGTATGGACTGGAAGAGTTCAGGGACGAATCAGAGGCGAGATCACGAGGAGGCCACTGTTGTTTTGTTTAAACAACTCACCACTGGCTAGACTGAAGGACAAGTAAGCGCCACTGTCAGTACTCGGGTTCAAGGTGGCTTCACTCATCTACCTCAGTGTCTTATCCTACTAACTTTAAATACTAATTTTAATTATAGATTAAGAGTTCAGTGGCGCATTTACTCGACCTGGATACACTTCTATACATCAAATCAATCCTCTTACACAATTTTTGACGTTTGAAGATGAAGTGGCCGATAGATCTTTTATTATAAAATATTTCTTCCCCTTACCATAAAATTATTTTTCTTACTACGTATACTTAATATTTTTCAGCTAATTTTTCTATTTCTTTACTCAAATAATTTCTCAATTATTAAAAATAAATTATAAATCAAGATGTAAAAATTTTAATTAGTTATAACAATAGTGGCGTATTTCTCTATTGCGTACAAAATTTAGCAATTAAATAAGTAAGGAGCGCCTCACGTATAAGTACGTGAGGCGATAATCGCCGGTTTCTGTACGATTAAGTTTAAATATTAAGTGTAATCGTTGCATATTCTTTTTCTACACTTCAAGACCTTTAAATTGATGTATAACATGCCATGGTAACTGAAAACTATTTTTTAGTCACCCGCCATATTGGCCGGGCCGCCATCTTGGAAATATTAAGTGTAAAAACTTCAAAATTTGTCCAGTTGTCTCAAATACCGAGATGCACCTGTGTACCAAATTTCATGTTTCTAGCTATAGTAGTTTATGAATTGAAACAAGCCAACAGACAGACAGAGCCGTTATATAAGGTTTCTTTTTTTACTTTGTACAGAAACCTAAAACTATGTTTGCAGAGACTAGAATTTTAGAAAAAGACAAGGGTAGAAGGCAATAGAGAGCGATAGAGAATAGAAAGTAGTTAATTTATAATGATGACATATATTGCACTATTTTTTATTAGTTAGTGTTGAGTTATGACTTCAATGGCGCATTTCCTCTTTCTGAGCAATAACATCTACAGCTAAACACGAAGCTCACGAAGGCTGCATTTAGAATTGCATTTTATTGCAGTAAGTAGTCCCCATTCTCCATTTTTGTGCGCCATTATTTTCAAATCTACGTTTAATCTGGGGAAACTACTTGTATTATTACATCTATATTTACATAGACTATTAACAATTGTATATTTACAAAAATATACAAAAGATTTTGGTGAGTAGTGAGTAGTGCCCAAAAATGTAGATCTACAAGTAATTCCTCAAATTGGGCTTGGAGTATGATTGTTCTGAACATGAATAAAAAATGTTATCCAAATTGCTTAAATAGCTAGATAAATATGCAACTTAACTTTCTTGGACCGAGAACTATTTTATTGGACTACGGACATTTTGAGGACCTTCAAAGTTGTAAATCCACCAAATTCTCCAAATAAAGTTTTCGACGATGACTATACTTTCTACCTTATATATTGACAAGGAATAAAATATTAATTTATTGGAAGAAAAAAACACTTCTTATCTATAAGATTTATTTAGTTTTATAAAGTGAACACTTCAAAATATATATTTAAGATGTATAAATCAAACATTATCGTTTTAAAAAAGCAATATATTATGGTTATAATAAAGACAATATTTTTTTTTTCTTTTTTAATACTAAATATTTTTGCTAAACAAATTGTATAAAAAACTCGTAATAAAAGCAACAAGTCGTCATTTGATCGATACATAACAGTAATAAATGAATAGTAATAACAGCAATAAATAAACTCGTATAACTCTCTACAAAGAATTTCAAGAGAGTAGAAATAACAAAATTCTAAATAAAGATCTATCAATTTCTACAGTAGAATACAACACTGAAATAATTAATTAAACACCTGTTGATCAAATTCTATATTCTATAGTTGCATTTTTTAAATGTTGTACATATATTTAAATAAACAACACTTAAAATCTATTTAGAGTTATATTTCAGAAAAACTTGTTCTATGATTATAATCATTAGATTTTATTAAATTCAAAGGTGACTTTATTGATCTATTAGATTTAAAAGAAGTCACGCGATCTTTTCAATGTTACATGTTAAAAATTTCTTAGTCATTTATAATAACTCACTAAAATATAATTATTAAAGTGCACTTTTTTAATTTATGAATTACTTTTTTTTATTAATTTTATACGTGCTTAAAAAGATAAGGGTATAGACAGCAAAACGTCAGAAATCGACGTAAAAAAAATCAATCTGAAACTCCTCGAACTAAAATTTCTTATATTACGTGATATGGGTTTCCTGATTACAAAGCCATAATTTAAGGATAACAGCTTATTTCGTTCAGCCAGTTTTGCGTTTATTAAATCGGGCCAGAGGTGACAGACATCCAGACATACATATAGATAGACAGACATGGAAAAAAATCTGCAATTCTGATCCTTAAAACGAAAACCCACAAATAAGCAATTTTTTTTTTCAGTACTCTACCGTGAGATACATTGTTCATGATCTAATCTATTCCATTAAAATAAATTGTATTAAAACATAAGCGGATAGTGTTAAATGGTTAGCATTTCTATAAGATCTTCTATTCGCATAAGATATAATATTAGCACGGAGTCTCATGTAATATGGATGGTTCCGTTAAGTCTAGTATTATAGACGTGATGTTGGCTAGCTTGACTTCTAAAGGTTCAAGAGTTTCAGTGTTGTTCTCACGTACCGTTGGTACGACTGATTCTCTATCCCCTCCACAGATAGCTCCTCTAAACCTTCTGTCAGATAAGATCTTCCTTGTGCGTATTACTTCCAGCAAAAACATTACCTGTTCTATTAATAATATTGATTCCACGTCAATACTGTACTTACGACTTGCGTATACCTATTGTAAATAGGAGCTTACATACTAAATAGAAGCCTTTTCCAAATCATAACCTCTTAACTTAAGAAGATATGTTTGGGCTAAGGTTAAAGTTAAATGGTATGTAATGTAAAATACACATATAAAGAGTACCAACAGTGTTGCTTCTCTTCTTGAAATATCCCTAAAGATAATCATTTGAATATTTTTCAAGTGTCAGACTGCTTGTCTGCTGGTAATTTACGTTTTAAAATAATAATTATTAATAGTTTTACTCATTTTATTTTTGCTTCCAACTTTACCTAAAAAAACGGAATGTTCCGATGTTGTTGTCGGATGTCTCCGATTTCAAAAATGCCAAAACAGATATCCACTTCAGACGCCAAGGAACATTTTTGGTTCCGTGATCTGTCGGTCGTTTTGTTGCTTAATTTTTGCGAACCAACATATCTTAAAAACTACTCATCCGATTTTAATGAAATTTGGATGGTAAGTCATAATTTGGGCATTTTATGTCCCATATAAGTTAAAATCTTCTGTACTCATTTGTTTCTCTTCCATATGTACATAAACATTTATTTATTTACACCCATATCTTCAAAAGTACTAATCTTTTTTTAATGATTTTTCAAACTTAGTCCGCAGATAGTCCCAGATTAATTTTAACCGTCTCCGTTCTTTTTTGTATTTTATTTTGCTAAATTGATACTTAAATTTAGATAAAAAATCAAAACAATTTTAAAAGATTTATAAAAAGGGGGAAAATGAAATAAATTTGACAATAAAAAGTTGTAAAAGCATAAATTCTTTAAAGTATATGAAGTATACGAAGTAGGAGGGATGAAGCTATGGGCCACATAAATTGGCAGACTATTTTTGAATTATAACAATAATCAATGTAATAATGTAATATGCATATTAAATGAATTGCTTCAGTTTACAAATTAAAATAATAAATAAATAAGCAATTAGCAACATCTAAAGTTAAAAATACGAATAAAATTATAACTATAATATACGGAACTTTAATATTTCAATTCATTTGAATTTAAAATGTATAATACTTTTGTAACTAAATTTAGATTTCTTTGTGACTTAAAATAAATAGACAACTAATAATAGTTTGGGGTTGGTTTTTACTGCCCTCTTTTTATCTTGAAAGAATATGGAGTGACCTAAAGAGAGAGAGAGAGAGAGAGAGAGAGAGAGAGAGGGATCGATAGGTCAGCTGAGTGTGGTTTTAGTGGAATTGACTTCTTTGGTCCTGCTCAGTCTTGACACATTCTCAGCAGTTTTCACGCATTATTTCACACCATTATGTAACAAGGATGTTCAAAAATAGAAGCTATTTATTTAAATAATATGCTAAGTAGTGTGGCAAATAGCTTCTCACTTCTTATTACGCACTTTAATATTGCTTCGCTTTTATGACCCATTATTATGTCATTTATTAAATTTTTCGGAGGGAAAAATTAATTTAGAATTGTAGTTTTTTTCACATGAATAAAGGAACCAATATGGGCAATATTAAATCTTGGTCGACGATTTGTGTTCTACATACTTTCGACAAACAATCCAAATTTCTTAAAAGTCGGATGAGTACTTTATAAAGATACAGGTGTTAATAAAATTAAGTACTATGCGTAGGAACGTAAGACTTAAGGCTCTACCGCTCTTTGAGGTTAGAAAAATCATTAAAATGGAAATTTTATCGGTTCTAAGCAAGATATCAAAAATCTAATTACAGGCTTCATTTCTAATTTTAATTCTGCACAATTTGAGCCCTATTTCAACTTCCTATGATAAATCGTACAGGCGCCATTTGAAAACAACGATAAAACTCAACGGAAGATTTAAATTTATAAGGAACCAACCAGTGACGTCGCCAGTACTTCTGTCACCTGGTGCGGTCAGTCTTTTGTCACCCCCCCCCCCCCCCCCCCCCCCCCCCCCCCCCCCCCCCCCCCC
>KZ651155.1:164162-176647 GCA_001010745.2 Gerris buenoi | reverse complement strand
GCGGCCGCTACCACGTCGAGACACTCTAGAGTGAAGCATTAAAATTGATCTCACGTTCTTTTCAATTATGACTAAAATACACAAGCTTTAAAATATCACGTTAGCTCTAGAAATATTTATTTCTTTAAACTTTTATAACTTTTTACAATTTTACATTAGGGTTGGGATATCGAAAGAAAATATCGATATTTCCGATATATCGACATCGAGTGAATGAATATCGATATCAGTCGATATATCGAAAGAAATGATCGATATTTCCGATATATCGATAACCTACCGACTATCCCAGTTTTTCCAGGTGATGAGCAAAAAAAAAAAGCCCTTCAGGGAGCTTTTTTCATGTTTTTGAGGGGCTGTAACAGACCTAAGGCAGGTCTATTCGATATTTTCTACAAATATCAATATTGACGAGAAAAAAAAAAAAAAAAAAAAGCGCCCTTTAGGTCTGGTCAGGGGCCCCTGGTTGGGTTGACATATAATATTTTTCTATTAACTATAATAGAAGTATAATATTCCAACTTCAAACCTAATAAGATTTCTAAAGGGGCCCCCTTCGACTCTGGTTTGGGGGCCCCCTAACATCTGGGGCCCGTCCGCAATGCAGACCCGTGCGGGCCCATAGATACGCCACTATCTCTGATTTCAAAAATTCTAAGACAGAAATCCGTTTCAGACATCAGGGAACATTTTTGGTTCCGTGTCTGTTTGTCGGTCCGTCGGTCTGTCGGTCTGTCTGTCATTCAAATTTGCAAACCAACATAATCTTAAAAACTACACGTCTGATTTTAATGCAATTTGTATGGCTGGTCCCATATGAGTTTCAACCTTCAGCGCTAATTTGATTTTTTTCCACATGCGAACAAACAAATTTATTTACACCTCTAGTTTCAAAAGTGCTTATCTGATTTGTATGAAACTTTTATAGTTTTTTGAAAGTAGTCCGCAGATAGTGTTAGATTAATTTAAAATTTAAACTGTCTGCGCTCTTTAACTTTTGCTAAATTGATACTTTAATTTATGTAAAAAAATCCAAACAAATTTTGATAGATAATAAAAAATGGGGGAAACAATAAGACAATAATGGCTTGTAATAAATGTATAAAATCAATAAAGTACGTGATATGATACGAAGAAACTATGTGTCACACCAATTGACTGTCTATTTTAGTTATTGTTACTGTTTTTATTACATAGCCTTTAACAACTGTTGTTGATACTTTATAAAATATCAAATTTTTATCTTTATTGTTATTTATTAATCTCTATATATATATAAGCCTTCATACTTGAATTATTGTTATATAAAGTATCCTCTCTCTTGCCGAATGACTTATTATATTACTCATTGCTGTATTATCATTATTACTATTTGTTTTTGTAACTTGTATAATTTTCTGTTAACAATTAGTGTTTTATTTGTACCAAGCGCTCTACCCATGGTTGTGCCGTTTAAGGCTCTACCGCTCTTTGAGGTTAGAAAAATCATTAAAATGGAAAATTTATTGGTTCTAAGCAAGATATCAAAAATCTAATCACAGGCTTCATTCCCAATTTTAATTCTGCACAAATTGAGCCCTATTTCAACTTCCTATAATAAATAGTACAGGCGCCATTTTAATACGAGTTTTATCGTTGTATTAAAATGGCGCCTGTACTGTTTACCACAGGAAGTTGAAATAGGGCTCAATTTGTGCAGAATTAAAATTTGGAATGAAGCCTGTGATTAGATTTTTGATATCTTGCTTAGAACCAATAAAATTTCCATTTTAATGGTTTTTCTAACCTTAAAGAGCGGTAGAGCCTTAAGGGCTAATAGATAAGATAAATAAATATAGTTGGTAACATCTAATAGATTTTACGAAATTCTAACTTTTACATTCTTTTTGTACAACTTAATCTTACTGAGTTAATGAGACGTTTTGCAACTTTTAGGACTCCATCATATAACGTAATACCGGCAATAACCTTAATCAGTTAAATTTAGCAAAGCTCTTTTATCAATTCGATGTCTGGTAACACTTGATTGTTACTGTAATTGTTGTTGAGATTAATTTGATTTTAGCAAAACTCTTCGCATTTAAAAAACACAATTTTTTTATGTCCTTCGACGTATTATTATTTATCAATAATAATTAATCATGTAAATATAAATATTATACGCAGTTTTTTATAATGTATACTATATACAGTCATTGAACCACGTGGAGAAACGCGACGCAATAAATAATTTAAAAGGCTTCTGTGACCTTAATATTAATGACTTTCCTCTTATCTCAACGTTGAGAATTGATAAGAAAATACTAAGACTGACTAATAACCTGATAATAGTTTACTCACACTCATATCACTTCCTCGATGATTACTAAAACTCATACAATAACTTTTACACACCTGTCACCTGTAAACTTTAACTAATTCAAAAACAACAGAATCATAAACAACAAATCTGCCTTAACTTGAACAAAACTTTCCAATATGAAAAGCTGTAATTATGTAATTCCCATATAAAATTTAATTAATTAATTAATGTTAATTACTTTTTACATTTTCACCGTGGTGTTGTTTACATTTTGGCTTCGATTTTATTGATTTATTTTTATTGACATCTCGAAAACTGGAATTTTCTAAAGAAAACTATGTATAAGGTACGTTTTCCTAGAGGTGAGTCCAGCGATAGCCCAAGACACTTAACCCAAGCTTAATACATATATGTATATGGATTTCATTTTGTAATTATTAAATCGAAATTGAAGAAAATGTATTTTATTAACTAACTTTTTCTCATGAATTCTGCGTTTTTTTTTAAGGGGCAGTGCCCCATATTAAGAAACACATCAGGGTATGATAATTCTGAAAATAAATTCTAAAATATCCTCGAAAACTTCCCAGTAGTTAGGCTCCTCCTGTCTGTACAGATGACAGTTTGTCTGAGGGACCTCAGCGTCACCTCAAGTGAGACTGTGAGACCTCAGTCTCACTTGAGTGTTGATTGTTTTACTCAAGTGTTAGTAAAATTTATCCTAATCTAATTGGAGGATACGAGCCATGTCCCCATTTTTTTGCGGACAGTATATTTTCTGTAATTGTATTGATATAGCATCAATAGTTATATAATATGGACCTAGGGAATAAAGTAAGCCATTGTTCCCGGAGCGAAAAAGTTGGTTCTTGAGGCGAAGCCGAAGGAACCATGGTCCCTAAATCCCGAGGCGAAGCCGAGGGAATTAGAATTTTTAATTCCCGAGGCGCAGCCGAGGGAATAACGCTAATTATCTCCCGAGGCAAAGCCGAGGGAGATAATTATCGCGAAAGAGAATAATGACACTTTACTCACGAGGTACATACAATATTTTATCTCCAGTAGAGAGTAACTTACACATTTTCATCCATTGGACAGTTTTTATTTATTATTTTTATAAATGACAATAATTATTAGCACTTTTAATAGCAGATATTAGAGATGTAATATTAAAAGCAAATAAGAATTGGAATTAAACTCAAATAGAAGGTTATTTTGATTTAGGTTATTTTAGCAGGTTTTAAACATAGATAAACATGGTCGTAAAAGCAGTGACGCCAACCTGATATCAACAACTTCATTAACCATTCATTTTATACTATTTATAAAATAATTAAGTTGCGATCTTTACTTTTTCGCCCTACTTTTTACTTTTTCTCCCTACTTTTGAATTCAGGGATGAAAAGACTTACTTTAGTCCCTCTAAACTAATTCACAATCATAACTTTTTTTCCCAACTGGAGATAAATAAAATTTTAAAGTACATATATTGATGTTATTCAGTCAAAAACACATGGTACATTTTTACCTGAAGGTATAATAGATTATTGACAAACTTTTGCAGACCACTTGTGGAACATGATAAAATTAAATAAAACATGATTGTTGGTGGAACATGATAAAATCAACACAGATAAAATTTTAGCTTGGATCGTAGCTCCTTGCCTACAAAATAATAAACCCCGGTTTCTCACCTGGACCTGGGAGAGAACGAAGAACGACAGTTCAATAAATAAGGGAACCATTTCGTCGATTTATTTAACTGAACCGTTCTTTGAAAAACGCCGCAAATCTAGTTTGAATATTCCCTAACCCTCTAACCGCATCTCTAGTTTGGATATTCTCTAACCACATCTCTAGTTTGAATATTCTCTAACCACATCTCTAGTTTGGATATTCTCTAACCACATCTCTAGTTTGAATATTTTCTCTCCACATCTCTAGTTTGGATATTCTCTAACCCTAACCACATCTCTAGTTTGAATATTCTCTAACTACATCTCTAGTTTGGATATTCTCTAACCGCATCTCTAGTTTGGATATTCTCTAACCACATCTCTTGTTTGAATATTCATGTATTATACGAGTATATGAAGTACACAGAGAAATGTTCATCGTGATAGTGATTGCGTGATAATTCCTCTCCATCTCTTTCCAATGTGACCTAGTTTTAAAGAGTAAGTTTGAAAGTCTGCAATTTCATTGTTTTCCCAGAAACAAGCTGCGAGATGTAATGTAAGGAGACACTCCTTGCTATTACAACCCGCATCTATTCGATTGAAGATATATCCTTTTCAAAAATATATTTAAAAAAATAAAACAACTATAATTTAAAATCCATCAATATCTCATCAATTCTTCCTATTAAAAATCAATGTACAAAAACCTTTTGTAACGTTTTTAAAATAACTAAAATCAAATTGTCCAGCTTTAAGGTCGAAAACAGAAAACAACCTATGATTTTAAACTGACATTATATAAAAAGCAACCTACACAAAATTAAATTATTCTTTGCATGATTACATCATTTCGTTTTTTTATTTCAAGAGAGAGAAAAAATTACTTGAAATATGTTTACTATAACTCGCGAGTACTTCTTTTTTGAGATTTCATAAACTTTAATAATAATAATTTTCAATAAGAAGGGTTGATTGAATACTTTAATCAAATATTAAAAACAGTGTGATTGAGTAGAAAGTTTCAATATGGTTAAATTGCAAAACGCTAGTATTTTCTTCTTTTGCAATATTCGTGGGTAAAAGATAAAATGACTATATTTATCAATGATAATGTAATAATTTATAGTTTTTTTTTTTTTAAATATTTATTTATTTATTTGTTAGAGTATTATATGGTAATGTTAGTTTTTGTACAAACTTTCTTGTGTAGTAATACTTCGCCCAATATTACCAATTTTCTATTAATTTCATAGTTACTTTTAATTATTAAGAACATTTTATCGAAATTATCAGTAAAAATAATTCCTCCCTGGCAGGGAATCCGGACTTAACGCCTTTTACAGTTGTCACTACTATCTCAAAAAAGAAAATTTACTGTTTTCGAGAAGTTATTATTCTGATTTTTTTGTGAGACTACGACCCTAATTTTAAAGTTATAATTATCATTTCTCGATTTTCACTCTTATAAACATATTGGAAATCAGTTAAATATTTTAGGCTCCAGCTTCAGCACAGATAATCGCCACGACAGATTACGTACGTGTCTGTCTTTATAAGTGCAACTAAGTACCATGTGAGAAAGTGAAAATCCTTGGCAGGGTTGGAATTTTTGTGCCCTCAACAATATTAACTAACTCATCTGTGGCTAAACATCCTGTAAGGGCTTTGGCCTGCTAAAGGGCTTATACAATTATTATANACAACATATTGATTTAATATACAATAATTGATTAAAAGAGACAGGGTCCTCGCTCTAGAGTTTTACTCTACTGAGGGTCCTCACCATAATGTAAATAATGAATATACACACAAATAAAGCTATACTATTTGTAAAAATAAAAAATAAATTTGTATATAAAATATTTGGTGAAAATAAATAGGTATATATTATTATATTTTTATTATTATGTCTGAAACGGACTTCAGAAATTTTTGGATTCGGAGACATAATATAAATTTTGTTCTTCAAAATGATCACAATGGTAGACGACAGACTTACCGACTATTATTATTGGAAATACTTTTGATTGTTACTCTCCTATGACTTGAATAAATAACTGTTTTTTTTTGTTTTTTTCACGCATTCAAAATACTGCTTTATACAAAATTTATATTCTTCGTATATGAGAAGGTTATAAAAAGGAATATAAAAATCAATATTATTATGATTGGCAGGTACAGGAGATACTAATAATTAGCAGTAAGGTAAATGTATATTGTTGTGAGACTGGTTGTTGTCGTATATGTTAATTAGAGGTGCATTGTCTATGATTCTATGGTAAATCAAGTGTTTGCATAACACCTGTTCCACACCTGTATAGTATACTGAGTTAACATAACCTTCAATGCATCTAGAAACAAAGCTGTACGTTTGTTCTTTTTGTATAATAGTTAACAGACACTATTATAACTTCTACTTAAATTAGTATGAGCTAAGACCTGCTTCAGCACCACACAAAGGGTCCTAAAACCAATTTAACACCAATTAATTTTAGTATATATATATATATAATGGATGACATGGGGTTAGTGTATCGCTCCATCAGCTGCATAAACCTAATAATTGGTTTTCACAACCAGTTAGACGCCACTTCACATGAGCAGATACCTATTTAAATGGTGATGCTGGGAGATACTGAACGGAGGAGCCCGGTCCTGGAATAGAACCCAGATCTACTGGTCACCCATATAAATGGTGACTACCCTCGGTGCTGCTTAATTATTGATTGGGAGCTACAACAGCTCCACATATCCCCTGAACAATACTGCTGTACATAATTTTCATTTTGAGCAAGTTAGGGGTCAAATGCCTCGTAGTTGAAACCCAGTAGATTTTAGAAGGTTTGTTAACATTTTCACAACGAAGTTACGACTGATTATTTTTTAATCAATATTCTTTTATTATAAATTTAAGGATATACAAAGAAAAATAAAATTACAGCTCTCTTAATAGCAATGTGAATCGGAAACAGGAATAACCTAAACATTGCAGAAAACTATCTGACTCCGAGAGCTGCATTGTTTGCTTCCACACAAAGTTTTTGGGTATTTCTTCAGATTGTTACTCCCCTATGTGGTTTTAGGATATAAATAACTATAAATAAATAACTATGTAGGCGAAGTGATGTTTAGTCCAATGTACTTTGAGACAAAGGAATATCACACTTCTATTTCTATTTTTATAAGGGGAGTAACAGTCTAAAGAAGAACATCTGAACATCCCGTACACCTTCTTTAGATTGTTACTCCTCTCTGGTTTCTTTAGAAGGGGAGTAAAAATCTAAAGAAGTGGCGTTTTTTGCTCCCAGTATGGCCACCTCGCTTACACTCTTCAATTCTCAAGCCTGTTTTCAGAATCAGAAGTTCATTATGGTCGACCCTAAGACATAAATAAGAACAATATGAAATGAAATAGTTTTTAACATGGTATGATAATTTAATTTGGACAATAAACACGAATGATCANTTAAAAGAGACAGGGTCCTCGCTCTAGAGTTTTACTCTACTGAGGGTCCTCACCATAATGTAAATAATGAATATACACACAAATAAAGCTATACTATTTGTAAAAATAAAAAATAAATTTGTATATAAAATATTTGGTGAAAATAAATAGGTATATATTATTATATTTTTATTATTATGTCTGAAACGGACTTCAGAAATTTTTGGATTCGGAGACATAATATAAATTTTGTTCTTCAAAATGATCACAATGGTAGACGACAGACTTACCGACTATTATTATTGGAAATACTTTTGATTGTTACTCTCCTATGACTTGAATAAATAACTGTTTTTTTTTGTTTTTTTCACGCATTCAAAATACTGCTTTATACAAAATTTATATTCTTCGTATATGAGAAGGTTATAAAAAGGAATATAAAAATCAATATTATTATGATTGGCAGGTACAGGAGATACTAATAATTAGCAGTAAGGTAAATGTATATTGTTGTGAGACTGGTTGTTGTCGTATATGTTAATTAGAGGTGCATTGTCTATGATTCTATGGTAAATCAAGTGTTTGCATAACACCTGTTCCACACCTGTATAGTATACTGAGTTAACATAACCTTCAATGCATCTAGAAACAAAGCTGTACGTTTGTTCTTTTTGTATAATAGTTAACAGACACTATTATATCGACCCTAAGACATAAATAAGAACAATATGAAATGAAATAGTTTTTAACATGGTATGATAATTTAATTTGGACAATAAACACGAATGATCAAAAGTGTTGATTGAGGATTGTTTTCACGAAGGATATAGTAAGATTGTTGAGAAGTTAAATTAAGGATACGTAGGTAAAGTCAAGAGAAGGGAATTAAGGATGTGAAGGAATACGTGTAGGCGTTGTCCTGGTGACTTGGCTGCAGTAGTTTCACGCTCGGATGATCACCCTCGAGGTGCTTTAAATCACCGTAGTTACCTATTAGTGTTCTCCCTTCTTCCTGTGACCCGAGGAGCGCTGTTTTCTGTCCATTACAGAACAGTCAAGTGATCTTTCAAAACAGGCACGAACCAGTTATAAATTACTCTACAGTTCTTAATGTTTTTCTTCTACTGTTTTAGATATTTGTGAAATGGCATTGAGTCTGTTTGAAGTATTTGCAATACTGAAACATCCAAGCATGATTATTTTTGTTAAATTGTATCTGATTATACATAAAACCGAGATTGCGTGACCAAATGAGCTTAGAATATACTTTCTAAGCCTTGAATTAAAAAGTGGCTCAAACTTTTGATACATAATGGCGAGCAGTGAGTTAAAACTTAATTAATTTGATTAGTAATTAATAACATTTAATTATTAACATGTTTAAACAAAAATGTCATTGTTTTTCGGCGTTTAAAAGCTAATTATATTAAACATGCACATCCCTTCTACGTGCTGGTAATAAATATAATAGCAGTGAATAAAAATGAGGAACAAAGTTAAGTACTAAATACATTATANCATTTAATTATTAACATGTTTAAACAAAAATGTCATTGTTTTTCGGCGTTTAAAAGCTAAGTATATTAAACATGCACATCCCTTCTACGTGCTGGTAATAAATATAATAGCAGTGAATAAAAATGAGGAACAAAGTTAAGTACTAAATACATTATATTTATATTTTTTTACAAGTCAGTCTCGGTTGGCTATGACCAGCCTGCGGCCGACTAGTTTCCAGGTACATATTAAATGTCAGGAAATTTTATAAATGCTGGTATTTGTATAGGACGTGGTGCTTTTATTGAAGCAGGTTTTTTTTTAAATGAGCTATTAATTGATATATGGTGCAAAGATGAATTAGTACAGAAACTCTCCTCTTTCATTAACAAACTGCACATGAGGCATTTCTTCTTAAACCTCAACCCCTTGTTTGAGGGATGAATTTTAGGGGTTTCCCTACATTTTTTCCCTACTTGTTTTTGTCAACAGCAACAATTCTTAAATGTTCGGGTTAATGGACATAAAATAACAGAAAGTTTTAGGTTTCTGTACAAAGTGCAAAAAGAAACCTTATATAACGGCTCTGTCTGTCCGATGGCTTATTTCAATTCATAAACTACTATAGCTAGAAACATAAAATTTGGCTCACAGGTGCATCTCGGCATTTGAGACAACTGCACATATTTTGGAGTTTTTAAACTTAATGTTTCTAAGATGGCGGCCCGGCCAATATGGTGGGTGACTAAAAAAAAATGTTTAGTTACCATGTCATGTTATACATACAGACAACTGCACACATTTTGGAGTTTTTACACTTAATATTTCCAAGATGGTGGGTGACTAAAGGTTACTATGGCATGTTATACATCAATTTAAAGATCTTGTGCAGAAAAAGAATATACAATTATTAAAATAACACACCTAATATTTTCAAGATGGCGGCCAATATGGCGGGTGACTAAAAAAAAGTTTTTAGTTACCATGGCATGTTATAAATCAATTTAAAGGTCTTGAAGTGTAAAAAAAGAATATTCAACTATTACACCTGATAATTTTAACTAAATCGTACAGAAACTGGCGATTATCGCCTCACGTACTTACGGGAAGCGCGCCTTACTTGTTTAATTTTCATGTCGGGTAATTTTGGAGATAGAGGTGCGTTAACGACAGACAGATAAACAGATACACAGACAGACTAACACCGGAAATTATAAGGGGGCTTACTTTTGTCTGTAAACCCTAAAAACACACTTCTTAGACAACACCTGCAGTCACCATCACCATAGTTCGAGCATATTTTAAAAGCGAGGATTTTGAACTATGTTCATGTTCCCTATTTTTCTACAGCTGTTTGGGTTAAAGTTAAAGTTCAAAAATCTTATTACTAAGAAAGTTATCTTTAATGTTCAAATTCCTTATCAGAGTATTATTGTATATGATAATCAATTCGTCTCCCCATTAATAGTATTCACCACCATCATCATCCTTCACCATAAAAACCCGTTTGTCAAACCGTCCAAAATTTTCATTGCGGGGATTCGGGGATTGGAACCTATCTCTGTCCTTGGATAGGTTTTGGTTTGGGTATTTAATAATATTTTATTATTAAAACCTCAAGCTATGGATGGTTGATTGGTTGAGACGCTTTGTCCTAAGTAATATAAATCCAGGACTCGTGGAAACAACTCTGGTTGGTTAAAGAAACACCTTCTAATATAAAGAAATTGCAAAACAAGTCTAGCGGCCTTGGTGCTCTGAGAACAGCGCCCTAGTAGTGATACCTTGCGCAAGTACCAATCCCCCTCACAATTTCCACAAGCTGAATCGTTTAGCTCTCTATATTGCAGCTAACTATGCATTACACGGAATCAAAACTTGAATAGTGCAGAATACACTCAAAGTTTCCGCTCCGTTGTCCTTTATACGTATTTGAAATGGAGTCAGCCAATTAGTGTAGCACATAGCTGCATCACGTCCTATTGAAGTATTGTACACTCTAATGGTTTAATTCTTTTAAAAATTATCTTTGTCAAATTAATTTTCCTTCGTTTTTTAAAAATTTAAAAATTGTTTTGAATTTTTAAATTAATTAAAGTATCGATTTAGCAAAATTTCGCAGAGCGCAGACGTTTAAAATTAATCTGGGGCTGTCAGCGGGCTATTTTCGAAGAACTATCAAAATTTCTTAAAAATCAGTTAAGTAATTTTGAAGATATAGGTGAGAGAAACAAATAGGCGCAGAAGGTTTAGACTTATATGGGACCAACACTGAGCTAATTATCACCTATACCATCCAAATATCAATAAAATCAGATGAGTATTCGGGGTATGATTGTTCTTATCCAGTATGCCAAATCTGCAATATGCGCTGAAAATTAAAATTATAATGGGATTCTAATAATGGGCTAATTATGACTTTCACCAATTTTGATCAAAATCTAAAGATTAGTTTTTAATTTAGGACAGACCAAAAATATTCCCTGATGTCACGCTTCATACCTAGGTCCGAAGTATTACAACGAATTGCCACAAAATCTAAAACAAATTCAGTCTATACACACTTTTAAAAACAAAATAAAATCATACCTTTACTAACAAATCTAGTAAACAACAAAGGCCATATACAACTATTATTTGGACAATGACAAATTAATGTAACAACAAATGTATTTTTTTTAATCTTATTTCATAATTTAATTTAAATATTTATTTTCTTTAAATTTATAATTTAACTTAATTAATTCTTACTTTTAACTTCCTTCATCTACAACATATTGATTTAATATAAAATAATTGATTAAAAGAGACAGGGTCCTCGCTCTAGAGTTTTACTCTACTGAGGGTCCTCACCATAATGTAAATAATGAATATACACACAAATAAAGCTATACTATTTGTAAAAAAAAGGAAATTTGTATATAAAATATTTGGTGAAAATAAATATATTATTATTATTATCATCCTAATTTACATTTCCCGCTGGTCGGAGTCTTTTTTTCCAGGCGAACAAAGAGTAAGGCACAAGCTTGCAACTATGAAATAAATTCGCCTCCTTGCGTTTTTTTGTGACAATCTACTTCATAAATTGATTGTGAAACTCTTCTTTCAATAACAAAGGACTTCTTCGTACTTCATCCAATTTGTTCCGGTTTAATTTATTACCATTTGAAACAAATACTAAATCTCCTACTTTAAATTCATATTCTATCCTATGGCGATCAATTCTTTTCTTGTTTCTTTTAAAATGCTTCCTGGAATTCTCAAATCGTCACCCAAATGAGAAAACCTCGTAACTCCAAATTTTATGAAATTAGGGTTTTTATGGTATCTAGTGGTAAGACCCAAAACTCACAATTCTATATCACCTCCATAACAAAATCTTTACTACTTCTTACGAAATCAAAAAAAGAAAATTCTCGTATCTCCATTGAAGTAAAACTGATTCGGCAATCCTCGTAACTCCGAGTTTTGGCAAACCTCGTAAATGCTTTGTGGCTGCAGGCAGTGACAGAAAACCTCGTAAGTCCAAATTTAACCTATTGTAATGAAACCTTTTTTT
>KZ651155.1:143988-161656 GCA_001010745.2 Gerris buenoi | reverse complement strand
ATATATATGGATATATATATATATAATATTCGAGGTGCTTCGTCGTCGGGACACTACTCGATTATATAAATGACAGGTGAACACCCCTTGTACAATCGAACTTAATCATCTTTTTTCCTAATTTATTGTCTTCAAGGGCATTTTTTTGTAATAAAATAAAATCAAATACATTTGCTTTCATATTTATTTATTTAAGTAATATTTCATCTCTAAAATAAAGATATTCTCAAACCCAAAGTATCATTTAACTTTGATTATAAATTAAGAGCCCTAAGGCTCCTCGTAACGGGCTTAATTTCATATTTAAGAAAAAAAGTGAAATTAATTTAAATATCTATTTGAAGACCAGAAAATCAAAACAAAAATATATTTTTATTCGAATAAATGTGATTGCCTTAGCTTAGCTATAACAAATCATTTCGAGGTGTGTTGTGAGGAAATTACTCGATTATATAAATGAAAATCTAATGCTGTGTTTTCTTTAAAAACCTATTAAAAACGTTGAAAATTTACACCTTTTTAAATTTGTTGATTATTAAAATTTCAAGTTGATGGATGAATAAGGTGTGCGGTAGTAATAAAAAAACTTACTTCTTCATAAACGAGACGTTTCGACCCTATATAGATGTATATCACATGTCAATTCTGATCAATTTATATTGTTACTTATTAAATCAAAAAATTTTGTGTAATGTTCACATTAAAGAATTTTTGTATATGTGAGATTAGTGTATTGTTTAACTTAATATGACCCTCTCTTATAGAGATATATTTTACATTTGATTGACTTCAAATAGACATCAGTATTATTAATTAAAGATTGATAATGACCTTAAAATAGGGTCGAAACGTCTCGTTTATGAAGAAGTAAGTTTTTTTATCACTACCACACATTATTCATCCATCAACTTAAAATTTAAATAATTGAAAACTTATTTGGCTTAATTTAGCCTGCCAATTTATTTTCAATTTTTAGGGTGTTCTGTCCCCTTTAATATATTTAATCTTGAACTTGATCGTGTCGATGATAGTTAAATAACAAGTCCTGTGATAAATTTGTTAAAGAAGATTATTAAATATTTCAATGTATTACTCATTATTCTAAAATAAAAGATTAGATCAATAATTGTAGATTAATGCTGTAAATCAATGATTACATTGTGTGCAAGTAGGTGGGAAATAACTAATGCAAGTATATTGTGCAATGTACTAGTATATTTGTTACTGTCTTCAGTTCAACCCTCGTCTCTTTATACCTAGTAATTTCATTCATCACGGATTGCATTTTAGGAATAAAAAAAAAAAAATAGATAAGAATAAGTAACTGAAACCAATTTTTAAATGACTGCAGCTTTACAAATCACATTTAGAAAATAGTGGATATAAACTCAAAGAGAAACACTTACCAGCCAATTAGTGTGGCACATAGCTCCCTCACGCCCATATAAATTGAAAAATCACATGAGAATATATAAATTATGTTACCCCATTAAGAATGTGGTTGTTTGGACAATTTTCGATTCCCAGGAGAGTCAATTTTATATATATAATTCAATATTATATGTGTCAAATAAGGGCCTTCTTTGAGCTACTTTCAAGAAATCATCCATTTTTTATGATCACTTTTAATAATATCTGCTAATTAGTGCAACACATAGCTTCTAGTCCAGGAGATAGCGTGCAAAAGAGTTTCTGACAATCATCAAGCTAGAATTTTGGGTATAAGCTAATATAAATATGTCAGTGCCTTATAAGCTATTATCAGCTAATATAATAGTGCCTGTTAGTGCCGTTCGTCTGCAGGATATAGCTCTTGACAATAGGCATTTAAAAAAAAAAAAAAAAAAAAAAAACGGGGAGAGCGGCTGTCTCCCGCCAATTATGGTCTTAGGGGTACCTCTTTGATTTGGAGTAATATATGAATACCTAACACTTAACCCCTCAAGAGACAAACTAACATCAACTTGATTTTCGGTTTACTAACTAATTTTGTACGCAGAATCATGAAAATAACACTGTCCACCATAATTGGCGGGCCGATCTTGAGGATTGTATATGTGGTTTATGCATGATTGTGCACCAGCACATTTTATCAATATACGAAGATCACTGTATTTGGCCAAGGTGGACCTCTCTTGGCATTTGAAGTCATTAGTGTGTACTTCTGCAGTAGAAAATATAGAGAATGTGATAAAACTGATAACAGAAGGGTGTAATATAATATAAGAAACACCCCTGGTATTATTGAGAGTTTGGCATTCAATGAAAAGAAAATTGGAGGCACGCATCATAGCTCGTGGTAGTCATTTTTAGTAGTATTTGTAATTAAGAATCTTAAAAGAATTTTTTTTAGCCCTAGCCCTGTATCTTCAAAATGAAACTATTACGAATAATCTTCTAAGGTATAATTATTCTTAAAATAGCCCAGACATAATAAACCCCTTAATTTGTGCCGCATGTTTAGTATATACCCTGTACATCGCAGTTAACACTTGCTGGAAATATATCTAATAATTTACTTGGATTAATTTCGATGCAATTAATAATAAAGATAATTATCTAATTAATTTGAAGTAGGTTTAAAAAATTATTTACTGCACTCTATAAATATTATATAAAAAAGTAGCTGTTTTATAGAGCTTATCTTTAAAAAGAAAATTAACACTTGAGACTAAATATAATATTGTCAAGGTCAAAGCACTCACTTGTGTGCGTGTGCAATCAGTTGAGAATAATGTATTACAGAGTATTCAGTAAGAATATACAGAGTATATACATGTACAGACGATTAATGAATTTAATATAAATTCTACCTTGGAGGTAAAAAATTCAATTGGAAATGAGAACACACTGGAAATGAGGGGGAGGTCCGTGGTTCGAATCCCGGCGCAGAGGTCTATTTTTCTCTGACTGTCTCCCTTTGTAAATAGTAATTATAATTTGATTTNGCCGAAAAAGCTATAAAAAGAACCCGGCTCCTAAAAAGACTGACAGCCACAACATGGGGAGCCAACCAAGACGTCTTGAAAACTGCCTACAAGTCGTATATAAGACCATTGCTGGAGTATGGAAGTGAGGTCACTATCACCGCCAGCAAAAACACTACAAGTAAGCTTGACCATGCCCAAAATATAGCGTTGAGAGTAATCACGGGCGCCGCAAAATCCACCCCTATTGCAGCGATGGAAGCCCAGACACAAATTGCACCCCTGCACGCCCATAGAGACAAATCAGCACTACGCTTCTGGGAGCGCTTCAAGCGCGTCTATAAACACCAGTGGAACGACTACAGACAGGCCACTAACAGACTAAAGACCCAAATCACTCCGATGACTGAGTACCAGAACCTATATGCCAAATACGGAATCACACCCGGAGAACCAGCCCCACTTATCACCCATCAAGACTTCTTTCGTCACCTGCCACAAGCTAACTACAGACTAAAAAATCATCTCCTACCAAAGCACGCCTCCCTGGAAGCAGAACTAAAACAATCAGCCCTCCATACCATCCATGAAGACTACCCAGAACACGAGTGGCTACATATCTATACAGATGGCTCATCAATTCCAGGCACAGGAGAAACAGGAGCCGCATATTATTGCCGTCTCTTTCAAGGACACCTAGCAGTTGGAGCTCCCTTAAACAACTATGACGGAGAGGTAGCCGCGGTAGAAGCTGCAGCCGCCAAACTAGAGTCAATCCATTCTCCCTTAAAAGCAGTATTTTTAGTTGACTCCCAAGCTGCTATCCAAAATCTTTCCCGCAATACTCTAACAGACTGCCAGAGAACCATTGAGTGCAGGAAAAAACTAGAAATTCTGGCAAACCACGGGTGGCAGCTAAAATTTCAGTGGATCCCCAGCCACGTGAACATCAGTGGCAATGAAATAGCCGATAAACTGGCGAAGCTAGGAACAACTCTGCCTCAACCACCTTGTCTCTCCTCCCTACAATCCTCTAAAGGTCAGATTAACTCAGCAATTAGCAGGTGGAACGAGCTCCGCCTCTCTGAGCAGTCTGCCGGCAAGAGGTGGGAGAGTATCGTCACAAACGGCCCTATCGACCACAACCTCCCTCGAGCAATCAGCGTAGCTGCTTTTAGAATGAAAACTGGGCATGATTACCTCGCATCACACCTACACCGCATTAAGGTTATACCCTCCCCAGAATGCCAGCTATGTGGACATGAGAACATGGACGCAGAGCATCTCAAAACATGCACAGCCCTAGACCATTCCCAGGAGGACGAAAAACAACTTTTTAATGAAGCCCGTCTGTACTGGTCAGCGCGTCACCAAATGGCTCAACAGCCAAGAGTGGGCGTTGGCTAGTAAGTAAGTAATATATGAATTATTATAACAGCTGTTCTTAATTGTTTTGCTTCATCTTCACTCTCCACGTGTGACACATCAGGGGCTCAACTTAGGATCTCTGAATGCTGCAAACAAATGTACAATTATATATTTTAGAAACAATTAAACAATTAATTAAATAAGAATTGTTTAAAAGAAACTATTAGTATAGAGTACAATACTCGTACATGCAATTTATATTATTTTTATGCAAATTTTTATGATTTAATTTATGCAAAAATAAGCTGTGAGTGACATAATCACAGGAATAAATAACACAAAGATAGAAGTTTTTATTCACCGAGATTTTATGAATTTAAATAATCTGCTTCCTTACGCAAATAATAATAATAATTATCTAAGTAACTTGTGCTTTAATCAAAGTTATGCGCAAACAACATTCTTTGAATAATGTATAATTTAATAAAGCAAAAATTTAATAATAATAGTTTGATGAAAATTATTTTGGCAATTTAGGTGGCACATAGCTTCCTCAAGTCCTACTATTGGACGAATAGTCGAATAACATTTAGGTCTGTTTCAATTCTAATTGGGGTCACAATTTTTTTTTAAGCAATCTTAAATTTTCTCAGTGTTGTATATAACATGCGATGATTTGTGGACTACTATTAACGTTCCACCAAAATTTCTTCAAAAATCAGATAAGTACTTTTAAGTATTTACTTGCGCAGTGCGCATGCGGAAGAAAATGCAATGTGCACAGATAGCTGTAATTAATGTGGGGATAAATATGATCATCCATCCAATTTTTTTTATCAAAATCGGATGATTAATTTTTTAGTCTGTGACATTCGCGAGAGGTAGAAACGGATTTCTGTTTTGAAATGTTTGAAATCTGAGACATAAAATTCGTTCTTCAGAACGATCACGTAGTTTCCGTTACCTTCGATTACCTCGAAAGCAATAATGGCTTGATTAACAAGTCAAAATGAATCATAGAAATAAAAGTATTTAATAATTTTTCTTAGTATATTTGTTGGATTCTTTCTTTTCTCTCAATGTCCACCATAACAATAATTTTTAAATTGCTAAAATTCAGGGAATTACATAACTTTTGGAACGAAGTTCCTTATGGCACGTCTGGAGCCCGGGAGTACATCCAAAAAAAGTCCGTCACAAAACCGACCGTCTTTCTTAATTATGCCTTTAGTCCGCAAAGTACAAATATGTAGTTAGTTACTTTTAATTTTGCCTTTACTCCGCAAAGTACAAATATGTAGTTAGTTACTTTTAATTTTGTCTTTAGTCCACAAAGTACAAATATGTAGTTAGTTACTTTTAATTTTGCCTTTAGTCCACAAAGTACAAATATGTAGTTAGTTACTTTTAATTTTGTCTCTTTTCTAAGTCCACCATGTATAAATATAGTTAACAGTTAGCATCGTACACTTAGCAGTGTGATTTTGTAATTTACATTTAATGAAAAGCCTAGGAAACTTCATTCCTAAAGGGTGACCCGCAACACCACACGTATTTTTTATTTATTTATTTTTTTTTTTTCCTAAAGTGCAGTCTCCAGCAACAATCATTGTTCATTTACATTAAATTTAAAGGCTGATAGATTTGACAATGCGTTAATATTGGAAAACCTAGTCAATGCTGGGCAGACCAGCTAATACTGAATAAATATATAAGTAATAAAGATTAATTGATTTCCCACTAATTGCCTAAAAGATTAAAAAATGTAGGAGGATAATGTGTTGAAATAATATAATTGACAATAAACTGTTAGCTGGGGCTGGGGATATAAAAGCTGATGGTGCAGTTCCGTTTCAACACTGTTATTAACCTAGTCTGTAGTCTACAGAGGAGTTAGGGGGCTAGCAGTGTTGCACAATGTGTCCTCGGCTCACAGCTGATGAAATTTATATTTATACGTATAGCCTTACTGTTTCCTCCCACCTATCAGCTGTTTCCCGTCCAATTAGTAAACAAAGCAATCCATATTGAACCATGGGCAATTCAATTTACACGCTTCTTTAACTCTCTCACTCGCCGCTATTAAATAATTACAATATAAAAAATTATCGAAACAATTAAAAACAATAGCCAATTGTTTATTTAACGAAAAAATAATTAAATGAGAAGACATATAAAATATATAACTTTATAACTCAGGTTCTACTCAATATTTTTTAATGAAACAAAGCCTCCAAAATACGTAACATTTTAGAGCACAATAATACAAATTTATGGATTTGGTTTGGTCAATTTTTCACCTATAACACGCCTCGACATACATAAATACAGATCTACAAATCAGGAAAAAAGTTAAGACCTGTTTCGATTGTCGAAAATGTTGGATACTTCTTCAATTCATGCATTAGTATAAAAAAATGTTTGAAAACTTTAATTATATCATATGTAGATAACGGTTCTACATAGAAATTGAGTTATTGACATTCTGCATTCATCTAATACTTAATAGTATTATAATATGTATAATTAATATCAATATGTATATAATTAACTTATGTATAATATTATAATCGCTATGCTACCTGTACCCTTTCTAAGTTTTTTGGGAGCTCCTATTTTATAAGGACAATGAAATGCAATAAATAAAATAAAGTTCTTATTCACTGTTACGTCATTTGGGACTTAATGACGTCACAAGGAAGATTAAGTTGAGACTTGACTTTTATCTCAAATGACTCAATGTGCTTTGCTATATTAGGGTTTGAGGAAGACAAAATATCAATCCAATAATAAAATGAATTTGCATCTCATTTAATAAACAACTCTCATGTTGACCATGATCTCGACCGTTATGGTAGAATAGAGAAGTTAGTTATTTTAACTGTTATTGCGTTTATATCATATGAACTAATGTGAATTATATGAACTAATATGAATCATATGAACTATGAACACTATCTGGTTTCACTACAGGATTTTTTATACAGGCGACATTTCTGACTTAATGTAGCTCTTGAAACAAAACTAACTAGTCTAGCTTGTAGGACATGAAGTGACGCAGATGTTTTTTTTGGATCCGACCACTCTTGCGCTCTCTAACTCTCTAACCGACCTCTCTAACTCTCTAGCGCCCTCTAGTGCCAAAGAGGTGTTTTTGATAGTGAACCCGGATATTGCGCGTCCTTTTTCACATGAAAATCGAACCAATTTTAAATTATCCTATCTTGTAGAGGACCACTTTGGAGATGGTACCCAACTTTGTACCTTTTTTCTATCCGAACCCATATATGTTTAGATGAGGGGAGGAGGAGGAGGGGAGGGTTGGAAATGATATGGCTGGGGTGCAATACAAATTAATTACAAATTATTACAAATAAAAATTGAGAGAAAACTTAATTCAAATGCAATTTAATTATTACTGACCTTTACAAATGATCATCCCGAATTCGGGTTCTTCCTAACTAAGACTTTTTTTAACATGTCACTATTTTTTTCATTTGAAATCAAGTGTATTTTAATACCTTTAAATTGTTTGTTACTAAGAAATGTGTATACTATACTATAGAATACACTTAACTTTAGTTATTAAGTGTTTAGTTTATTAAGTGTTAAGTGTTTAGTTTGATCATATAGTATTTAATAATCTTATCGCGGTTAAAAGAAGTCAGGGTATATTTGTAGTTTCGTACACAGTATAATTAAATTTGGACCAGTGGATTTAGTCACAGTATAGAAACAAAGCTTGTAAATCACCTGTTTCCATAGTGGTAAATTAATGGTCCATTAAATTAAACACTCGGCTGTGTTTTTTAAACCATATAATCATCATTACATATTGTTTTTCCCTTGTCAATATAATTTATTATGCCTTAATTATTTTTTTTCTTAATATTAGTTTTCTTGGTTTTGTTTTTTATCTATGTCTAAAGTATAGAAATCCCTTCTTGCAAGTCTTAAAAAAATACTCAATATTACTCCATTTAAATTCCGTAATATTTAATTTTATTTATTTATTAATAAACATATTATCTATACATTTCTCAATAAGTCCTTGAATTTATTTTTATCAGTTAGGAAACTATATTTTTAAACCCACATGTGCACAAACATTTATTTATTTATTTGCACCTATATCTTCAAAAGTACTTGTCTTAATTTTATTAAATTTGAATGGTTTGTTGAAAGTTGCCTCCAGATTAATTTCACGCGCTTCTTAAATTTTGCTAAATAGATACTTAAATTAGTGTAGAAAATTAAAAAATTGTTTGACAGTGTTAAATAACGGGGGAAATGTAATAGTATAATATCATTTAAGTATACAAAATAGAACGCGAAACCAATGTGTCACACTAATTAAATGAATGAATGAATGAATGTGTATATTTGTTTAAAGCTTAAAGCAGCTTTTTTACAATGTGTCACACTAATTGAATGAATGAATGTGTATATTTGTTTAAAGCTTAAAGCAGCTTTTTTACAATGTGTCACACTAATTGAATGAATGAATGTGTATATTTGTTTAAAGCTTAAAGCAGCTTTTTTACAATGTGTCACACTAATTGAATGAATGAATGTGTATATTTGTTTAAAGCTTAAAGCAGCTTTTTTACAATGTGTCACACTAATTGAATGAATGAATGTATGAATGTGTATATTTGTTTAAAGCTTAAAGCAGCTTTTTTACAATGTGTCACACTAATTGAATGAATGAATGAATGAATGTGTATATTTGTTTAAAGCTTAAAGCAGCTTTTTTACAATGTGTCACACTAATTGAATGAATGAATGAATGAATGTGTATATTTGTTTAAAGCTTAAAGCAGCTTTTTTACAATGTGTCACACTAATTGAATGAATGAATGAATGAATGTGTATATTTGTTTAAAGCTTAAAGCAGCTTTTTTACAATGTGTCACACTAATTGAATGAATGAATGAATGAATGTGTATATTTGTTTAAAGCTTAAAGCAGCTTTTTTACAATGTGTCACACTAATTGAATGAATGAATGAATGAATGTGTATATTTGTTTAAAGCTTAAAGCAGCTTTTTTACAATGTGTCACACTAATTGAATGAATGAATGAATGAATGTGTATATTTGTTTAAAGCTTAAAGCAGCTTTTTTACAATGTGTCACACTAATTGAATGAATGAATGAATGAATGTGTATATTTGTTTAAAGCTTAAAGCAGCTTTTTTACAATGTGTCACACTAATTGAATGAATGAATGAATGAATGTGTATATTTGTTTAAAGCTTAAAGCAGCTTTTTTACAATGTGTCACACTAATTGGCTGAGTATTATTATTTATTTATTTATTGTTTATTTTTAGTTTTAGTCCCGTTATTATTATTATTATTATTATTGTTATTATTATTATATAAGTATAATTATAATATTATACGAGAAATTAAACATTGAAATTATATCTGTATTTAAAAGTAATAAAAATTATAATAACGTATGTATGTTTAGCGAGCTTGAATTCCTTCTTATCATCTAATTCAATCTCGATAAGAGTATAATTTAAAATAGGGGAAGTTCTATTTTTGTCTAACTCTTATCTTCTAACGAAGATACGTGAAGATTGCACAGGTAATCATCTAAAACGTAAAAGGAGCTCGTTACGAAGTAGACAACCATTTTATAAATGACACAAAAAAACCTACGACGAGAATGATATAATTTAAAAAATGGAAAAAAATACATTAAAACCATTCTTGAAATAGGTTAGTTCTGTAATTTCGACACATTTTCTATACTTATTGACCAACCAATCTAATGTAATCATTGTGATTATAAATAAAAAGAAAAACAACGAGAATAGGTCATATAATGTATGTCTGTATGATATTTCATACAGACATACAGTCCAATGAGCGGAGTGACGTCACGGAAGCATGCAGCCGTGAAGATAAAACATCAGTGGGACTGCAGGATGTCGGTTCTACAAGCATGACACCTCCGAGCGACACTAGTGCTACCTACAGTACATTTTAACAAACTCTCCGTCCGTTGCTTCATCGTCACACTTTATAACTATTTGGTTTTTTTTTATTTTATTTTAACTTTATTTCATCAACGATATTCTTTTTGTTTTAAAAAAACATCAAAAAAACATTAGTGTCTCATTTATCAGGATGGTTAATTCATCGCAGTGGTAATTAACATTTTTTCAAGCAACTAAGCAGTTATTATAGATACATGTTTCTACAACCAAATCATTAAGGATTTAATAAATATAACATACGATTGGATGTATTAACACGCAAATGTTTCTTATGGAAAACTAAATTTAACTCTGAATTAGGGGATCTGCTCCCCATCATAATAAAAAAATGTCAAACAACAATTCCGATTAATCTTAAATTATTGAGAACTTTCTTAATTGAGGTCAATTTAATTACCAATTCAATCAAGTCGTTATCTCGGGGTGATTACAGTTCTTGAGGTAGTAAATAAAAATATATGTAACTCCAATGGAAAATTGAACCCTAGCCGTGTAATCTAAATAGGAAATTTCCTGATTTTACCAACGACTGGTTATTATTCATTGTTCCAGGATTATTGCTAGGTCTTTAGGGTTTCGCAGATCCTTCTCGAAACACTTATATTTTGTCTAGGGGGATGTGTGTCTGACTGTCGCTCTTCGCTTCATATCTCCTGAATCTTTTAAGGGTAAAAAAGGGGGGGGAGGTTTAAAATTTAAAATATAAAATACTGCGGAGTAAATTTTTGAACCACATGAAGAAAAAATATAGAGAAGATAAAAATTTAATATCCCCATGCTTAATTCGAAAAAAAAATGTGGAAAACTCATTTTTTCTTTTTTTGAGTTGGGGTATCAAATGAAAGCTCCTGAAGAGTAGGTTAAAAATATATACACATGCTTGTTTAAATTGTATTCCTTATTGGTTTAAAGAATTAAAATTTCTCACCAAAAAAATTAATTTACCTTGTTCTCATTGTTCTAAAAAATCAAAAAAAAAAATCATTGTGACCACCTGGGGGATCGAACCAGGGACCTTTTAATTTTTGGAACGAAGTTCCTTATGGCACGTTCTGGAGCCCGGGAGTGAATCTGAAAAAACGACCAAAATCCCGACCGTCACGAAATCTACTGATGACGATAACTTGAGTAAAAGATGACCGAGTTAGTTGAAATTTGGTACACATGTTCATTTCAACAATGCCAAGGCTGAGTTCGTTGGCCAACGTTATCCGCCCAAGCGTTCAGGCGCATCGCTCGCGTAAACTTAAGCTCAAAATTTTTAGGACGGGAAAAATGTTATCGACAATATTTTGGAAGCCTGTTCCTTGACTTGTTTTGTTTATTTTTGTTATATGTCAAAATGTCACTTTGTTTTGTAAATATAGAAAATATAATTACAGTTTTTATTAAAAGTAAAATTTATCTTTGCTGACGCTTATTTCAATATATGTATAAGGTATATTATTATAATACTACGTACTTAATCCAAGAATAAATTCTAAGTTCATATATTTAATGAGACAAACAACTTGTCAAATATTTTTTTTTTAGTAAAACGAACACTGACACTGTTATGAAGTGATAAAAGAAAAGAGAAGTGATCGCTAAATTTGTTAAAGTGGACCTAAAAACGTCGGTACAGACCTAAAAAAGATGGTACAAACAGTTAACTAATTTCAATTTTGTCTCTTTTCTAACTCCACCATGTACAAGTAGTTAGCAACTTATACTATGCGTAGTTAGCAGTGTGATTTTATAAATTACAATTAATGAAAAATTTAAGGAACATAGTTTCTACCGGGTGCCTCTCGACACCACAAGTATTTTTTTTGTTTGATTTTTTTTGGCCTTCCACCTAAATTTATTTAAATGTATATTATACACGTATATAGCAGGATGGAAAAATTAAAAAAAAATTATTCATAGTATATTAACTTATTTGCTTAATATTCTACAAAATCCTAAAAAGTACTGAACTTCATTAGATTGTTACTCCCCTTATAAAATAAACAGAGAGGAGTAACAATCTAATGAAGATGTAAGGAATGTTCTTCTTTAGACTGTTACTCGCCTTATAAAAATAAAAGTGTAATATGCCTTTGTCCTAAAGTACATTGGACTAAACATCCCTTTGTCATAATAGTTGTTTAGTCAGTCATTAGTATTAAAAAAAACATAGGGTAGTAACAATCTAAAGTACTTGGATGCAATATTTCCCTTTGTTTTTTTAGTGTTATTGTAATTTTTTAAGATAATGGTCACACACTCTATTTTCGCTTATTATAGCTCTTACGCTTCTTATAGCTCTTAAGAAATGTGCTGATAGAGGACTATGTCACACTCCGAGAAGCAGCTAGTGAGATGGGACTTAAAGTTAATGCCGAAAAAACAAAATATATGCTATCTTCTAGAAGAGCTGGGATTAGGGAAGATGAAGTGAACATTGGGGAGGATAGTTTTGAGCGTGTCCAAAATTTTAAATACTTGGGGTCTCTAGTAACAGAAGAGAATGCTACATCCGACGAAATCGATGCCAGGATTGCTTCCGGGAATAAAAGCTATTTTTCGCTTCAATCGATCTTCAAGTCCAAACACATCAGTAGGAAGTCCAAGCTCATTGTGTACAAAAGTGTTGTTCGGCCCGTAGTCACTTATGGGTCTGAGACTTGGACGCTTACGAAGAATGATGAAGATAAACTTAGAAGATGGGAAAGAAAAATCCTGAGGAAGATATTTGGACCAGTTCAGCAAAATGGTAATTGGAGATTAAGATCAAACCAGGAGTTGCGGAATCTGTATCCTGAACCAGACTTAGTATCCGTTGTGAAGGCGGGAAGAATTCGCTGGCTGGGACATGTAGCGCGTATGAGAGAAAATAGAGTCCCAAAAATAATGATGGATGGACGGCCAGGANAACTCCAGTTTCTATGGCATTTTCTTATAATTTTACCCTCTTAAATCTTGTTGACTTGGTAGACAGCTATAGAGAAATTTAAAATTCTATGGAGGATATGGACAGAGTATTTTGTTTTGGCAGTTAGTGCCAGAAAGACTATGAATGATTTTTTTTTTTTGCAAGTTGGTATTAGAAGTGCATTGAAAATATAAAATTGAAAAATAGATATTTCAACTTACCAAGCTCCCATCCATGTCTGAAAGGGTTAAATTGTATCTCCCTTGTATATATACTAGCCGTTATGCCCGTGAAAACGGGCAGAATAAAATATAGTCAAAAAAGAGATAGTTATAATTAAAATATTTAAATAGATATATTATACTGTTTAAATAGAAAGTTTTATGCCCTCCGAATCATTACATAGGCATAGCTCAGCGGAAGCGTTTTCGCCTGACGCACAGGAGGTCACTGGTTCAATTCTAACTTATGGCTAATCAATTTTTAACGTTATAAATCATTTAGAGGTGAGTCGTCGCCCGTCGCCCGTCGGGACACTACTCGATTATATAAAAGATAGCTATATACTTAGACACTTAGTACTTGTGTATATAGCTACAGCTAAATTGGACGGTACTAGACTGAGTGTCTCCAAGAGTTGATTTTGTAATGTTTTTAGAGAAGGCTAAAGTTTCCCCCATTGTTAGTTGAATCCTTTCTAAATGTTTTTCCAAATGATCTGTGAAAAGAGAGGGACAAACTATAGCAAGAAGCATTCTACAGTTCTACAAGATGAACTTCAGTGAGCCGTGACTCGGGTTTCAACAGCTTCTTATCTTGCCTCACAAGCCCTCACACCTTCAGCCTTCAGTTCGCCTTCAGCTAACTCCTCATCACTCTCCTTGCTTAATACTTGAGCTTAATACTTCAGTAAAGTAACACTGTCTGACTAAACAGCTTCAATCCACCCAAGTATTTCTCTTTATTTCAAAATTAACTGGAGAAAAACGTGATTTGACCATTTTTCTCTCTGTCTAAATAAATTAAAAACGAAACCAACTATCTATTCCATTTTAAGTTGACCTTAAACTCTGTCCGTCTAATAATAATAATTCCAATGCAATTTTTTATTTTTTTATTTAACAATTTGTTTGTGAGTTTTCAATTTTATAATCTCATTTTTAACCTATTTTCTGACTACCTAGATAATGTTATGTGATAACCGAAAAATGTCTGGCAAAATTTTCAGATTTATACGGATTTAAAGCGGCCCGCACACGATCAATAGTATTGTCAATAATATTAATGATAATATTATTGTCAATATACAATTAAATAACAAATTTTCATCAATACGGTTTTTTTTTATATTAATACCATCTCCACACACAGTCAATAGTATTGACAATATTTTTGAGTATTGACAATACTATTGAACGTGTGCGCCGCTTAAGTGGTGAATCCAGTGAGAAAAAAATTTGCTTGTGCAAAGATTCTTCACTGCACTTAACCGATGTGGATAGGATATGTTGAGAAATATCATGTACCAAGATTAAATTAAAAAATTATGTCAGCATTAAACTCAAAGGCATACGCCTTTTTAGCACACTGTCTCATTCTTTTAGTGAAAAGCTAAGAATTTCACCTTCCTTATATAAATACTTAATTTTATAATTTTGACCATTCATCCAATGATAGGTTGCGTGAAGCTATGTGCCACACTGATTGACAGATTGATATTTTATAATTAATTTTTCGTTTCATATTCTTGAGGTTTAAAATACTTCAACTTTTAAGAATCAAACCAGATATATTGCAGATTAGTTGTTTCCGTTGAGTGTATTATCTTTTAGAAATTCATTATCCCTGTTTTATCGTGTCTTGTTTAAATCTTGAGAAATTATTTTTGCTATTTAATTATGCTTTTAATTATATGTATAATTGTAATTGCAATTTAATTATTAGGCTACAACATTAGTCTTTATTCTTTATATAAAAATTATAGTATTTTTTAAGGGTAAACAACTTCATCTATAAAGTTAAAAAAATATTGGTAACACTCTATAAATATTATATTATATTATTGTATACTAGGAACTTCACAGTTAGTACGAGTAGACCGCACATGAGTGTGGGAAATAAAAAGTGCGAAGGAGAAATCGAATTGACGGGATTATGTGCAGCCAACCTTAAACAGCTGTTATCAAAACTGTCTATAAGGATTAGAGTTATCTCATAAAACCTTATGATAGTGAAAGTAACTTCTCCGATAACCAAATGTCCTTTGATTAATCGAAACATATAGGTACTTCTTTAGATTGTTACGCCTTTAAGTTTCTTTTAGAAGATAAATGAAAATAATTAATTCTACATTCCCTAAATAACTATTAAGACAAAGGGATGTTTAGTCCAATGTACTTTTGGACAAAGGAGCATCATTCTTCAGTTTTTATAAGGGGAGTAACGGTCTAAAGAAGAAACTTCCGTACACCTTCTTCAGATTGTTACACTTTCCTGTTTTTTATAAGGGGAGTAAAAGTCTAAATAAGTTCCAAAATTTAAATATAATAGTTAAAATGTGCACGTTATTCAATTGTTTTTCTGAACCACCCATCTATAGTATTGTAATTAAATTTTACCCTAATAATATTTTAAACGATAAACATACTATTTATATATTTCATATTTCCTTCCAAGCTTACCCTTACAGAAGATAAGAATTTCATTTTAAATGCTGATGTCCATTGCATAAGAGACCAATAATAAGCTTGAACTACTACCAGAATACTAATAAAATTGGACAAGAAGTTTTTAAGATGTGGTGATTCGTGAAAAATGTTGATGACAAAGAAATGTGATAAAAAATGTTGCCTGATGTTTCAAAGTAAGCTCGGAAGCAAATTAAACAATAGATATATTTAATAGAACAATTCAGTTAAAGTTTTATTGCATTAATATGATATATAGAGTGGTTTGTAAGGGTTTAGATCAAGGCCATAAAGGCAAGGCCCAGTTGTTAATAATTTTACAATCTTCTCTCAAAGCTATAAAGAGAAGGAACTTTTAGAGGGCTTTTGATTAACAATTAACAACGCAGTATTGGTTCTTGTTAGTTGTGGACTTGATCAGCTGGAACTAACTAAGCCCTGTTAGGAGAGCAAGGCCAACTTAGATAAGTATATAGTGAAGCGAAGCATCCTCCAGAGTTCACTGAACTTACCTTATCTTCTAGACCATACTCTCTTAACTACTTCATAGCTGAATAAGTACCGTTGTGCTTCAACTCAAGCCTAATTGACACATTTCTTTCTCTTCTCGCAAGCTAGTCGTATCTCAACTTAGCTAAAAACAACCCCTAATAAATAATGTATGTTCTTCGGGACAGTCACAATGCTTCCGTTTTCAGTGATTAGCTCGGAAGCAAAAGCAACACATGATTTAAAAGAACTAAATTTCATTTTATCCAAATTAAGCGGTAAATGGACATGCACAATGTCAGTCCACGTTTTCCATATTGACTTCTTGAATAATTCAAAATTATATTGTTTTTAAAAATAACAAATTTTTATAAGCGAAGCATAAAAATCCAACTACCAATTTAAATTAGAAAGTTAGGGCTGTGTCACACAGATTTATATCTACAATATTTATGGCTAAAAGTAATAATTTCAATTTTATACCTTCATAATATCAGCTGCATGCATTGAACCGACTCAATAAAATCAATAAGGAACTTTGATAGGAATTAATTCCGTTACATCTTAGTAGTGTCCTATGTAATTTTATATTCTTGAAAACCTTCACATAGAGGCAGCCCAAGCCTGAATTACACACTAGTATAATTCATATATATATATGAATACTACTGGCTTTCAATTTCTAATTATATATATACAGGGTGTTCCAGCTCAACAGGGACACAGAGCAGGGTGTGATTATATATCAAATTTGCTACCAAAAATGTTATATTATCACATGTCCTATCGACCTTCGTTTTCGAGATATATCGATATATACATAATTTCGATATATTTGTGAATTTTGCAATATAATGCTCTGTAACTCAAAACCTATTATAGCTATAAAGATGCGGTCTTCACCGTTGGAAAGAGCGTTAAATTCCCTTTAAACAATCCTTAACATTCACTCGTGTAGGTCCATTTGAAGTGAAAATACAAACATTAAAAACTAATAAAATATTTGATTAAAAATGACAACAAAAATATGACCCTCCATAACATTGTTGTTTGCATAGTCAACATATATTTATGAATAGCTTAAAAACTACGCCAACTCATAAACTTTCTAACGACCTAACATATTCTGTACTATACTAAAGAGTATGGAACAGAAGAGGTAAAATATTGCTAATAATTCGCTAAAAAGTTGAATATTTGTTGTTGAATAATAAATTAATTCATTGATAACATTTTAAATATCGTTATTACTTAACAAAAAAATGTATTGTACTGATGGCAATTTTTTT
>KZ651155.1:124474-143015 GCA_001010745.2 Gerris buenoi | reverse complement strand
TGTCATTAAAATGAGTTCATTGTCTTTTAATGACCCGTTCAGTACTAGAAACATATGTTATATATAATATTAACAATAATAACAGCTGTTTCCTGAGCAATAAACTAGATTTCCTTTTTATAAATAATATATATTTTATTAAAAAGTAACAAATCGCCTCTTACAAATATTGCACAAAGTTTACACAATCAGTTGCAATCAGAAGAACCTAGGAAGTTATAAAAGCTAAAAAACACTTAAAATGAGCCTGTCTGTAATATGCGTGCAGATGCATTAAGTCTAAACTAACAGGTAAATTTAGATGAAATTTAACATATATGTTCAGAAAAATTATATTCCAGGGTGAACTAGATATTTTTACGTTAGTTAAACTTTATTTTTAAAAATTATCATTTATACGAATATCGCTTTAAAGCTTCACTTTTACAAGAATTTACATAATTGCTTAGTCCATAGTTTTCCATTTTTTGTTAGGTTCGGGTTTTCATAGTTAAATTTTATTGAAAATAGTGTCCAAATTTACCATAAAAAAAAAATTCATTCTTTGCGGAGAATCGAACCCGACCCCGCACCCTTTGCAATTATAAGTATTTTCTCAAGAACTAGATTTAAACGGGAAAAATTTACTTCGATTTGTTTTAATGAACTATATTATAGAAGGTTTTAATCAAAATAATTCTTGTTTACGTTTTTTCGGAGTTTCTGAGGTGTAGCGCCACCTAAAAGCAGAGCTAAAATTAATTTCTAGTTTCCGTCCCAGGATATGATTTTTCTGACTATTATTGTCAAATTTCATACAAATTGGCCCCTGTAGTTTAGGCTTTACGCGTCTGCACACACTGAATACAAGAAACCAAACGAGAGTAAGGCGTTGACAGCGTGAGAAATCGAGTGACACAGATAGGCCAATCTCTAAGGGAAAAAATAAAGCCACTACATTTACCTTCTTATATGGTTACAGAGGGCAAATCTTGAGCTGTCATTGGTTCCCCTCCCCATTTGCTATTTTTTTCCCGCGCTGTCAACGCACTAACTCTCGTTTTGACTGTATTTAATACATACTGTAGATGTATATTTGATACCAAGATACCTTATTTAATAAGAATAATCAATTCCCAGCAGAGTAACTTTTTATTATGAATTTATTTTTTTCTCGTCATACTAAGTTTCCAGTAACTCATATTTTGAAATATATCTGATTAAAATTTTATTTTATACTCTTGAGACACGACGAAGCTAAGAGCCACACAAATTGGCAGAACTTTTTTGTATACCCTTTTACACTCTATCAAGGGATTTTGACGGCTTATATCAGTTTACCTATACTATAACTATTAATTTTATTTTAAAATTTTATATTACTATATTATGGTTATATCATATCTCATAGTGAAGGTAGATAAGTAAAGAAAAAACACTTTTACTTGGTCAATAACTTTATATTGTCAAACCATAAAGACTTATTTAACGTACATACCGGTTTCGACTTATTCAGTCATCGTCAGTGTATGATAATTTACATTTTGATTGTATGTTTATATTTATATTTGATTGTACATTTTTGATTGTAAATTATCATACACCGATGACTGAATAAGTCGAAACCGGTATTTACGTTAAATATGTCTTTATGGTTTGACAATATAAAGTTATTGACCAAGTAAAAGTGTTTTTTCTTTACTTATCTACCTTCACTATGAGTAAATACCATAAAATCTCAATCAATACTATTAACTTCATATATCACATCTATTCTGCTATCAGGTGAAGCTTATTAAAAGCGTGGAAGATAGCGATCATTGTAAATAGCTAATGGTCTGGTTCGATTCCACATTGGGCAGGAATTAATTTTATACAGTGAATTTTGGTAAATTATTCATTATAGCCAACGCATTTGGTGTCGAAACCCCGAAACTACTATCACAAGAAAATCACCGGTCGAAGCAAGGGTGAATAAGAAAATATTTAGTATGAATAGTGCATGACAGTTTTATTAATTGACACTCAAGATATAATTTAGCGAGTGTTCTAATCATACTAATGAGCGTGAAGGTGATAATATTAATGATAAACGGTCACGGTATAGTGAATATTCTGTTAGCCACTGAGCCGCATTATAATCATGTACTGTAAGGTTTTATTATATTGGCTAAGATTAGTACTAGGAGGTGGCGAAGGTGGTGCAACACAAGGATACGTCTAAATTGTGACATTCATTCTTCATGGTCACTATGCTCTTTATATAGCAATCAAGTGATCAAAAAGTATATATATCATCAAATAAACCAGTAATTATTGTTTCTGATACCTCCTCTTCTACCTAATTAGTACCATGTACGGTTATAACTTCCTTTTCCTTAAGTCTAACGTAGCAATGCAGGTTAGAACAGGGTTATTCTCTCAAGCGTCTGCATAAGAGGCGGACAACATGCAGACATTTTTTTATTTTACCAATGTCTTCAGGGATGTAATAGAATAAAAAGCTGTTCAAGTTTCCCTCGACACGCAGAGGATCTTTGGATCCAACTTAATTGTAAGTAAGTATGCAGTATGCATTATGCAATTTTAAGTCGTCTGAGTCCAAAAACGAGGGGTTTTAAAAGCAGCTGGACCTTCACATAGGTAACGAAATTGATAGTTTGAGAAAAAAAGTTATTTAGAGATTTTCGATGCATAGAAGTTAGTTATTAGGAGATCCGACTATAATATAATATGTCAGTATGTCCATATTTCACTGTTGTCTCCTTTATTTCGGTGATTTCAGGGCGTAATAAAATAAAAAACCTTAAATTATACTTAATAAATGTTTAAAAACTTTAACATGTATTATATCATAAATTTAAATTCTTTGACCATAATAATCATTATTTTTTTAAAAGATAAGTCGATATTAAGAAGTGTTTCACTTTCTTTAATGATGAGCATAGAAGTTTAATTTAATTACTGAATCAATAGAAATAAATGTATTGTTAGTATGAAATTTCTATACTTGAATAATACTTATATATAGAAGGAGCATAGAATCGAAACCTAAGCAATTACTGATAAGAGGCTGAAGCCATCTTTTGCCGAGAGGTTGTGTCCCTTAGACCAGAGGACCAACATAACAACACTTTTTTTTTCATTTTAGCTGGAGAAGGTTGGCCACGCTTTAGTAACTATTCAAAGCCCGCTTACAAACGTCAAGAAAACAAGCCCTGCCATTGGTTATTGTTTACGTTTCACTCTGACGTCATTTTTTTAAACTCGGCCGGCATGATATAATAAACATTATTTTTAGCATATTTCAAGCTAAAATAAGATAAAACACAACAAAAATATTACAATAAACTAAACTGACTATCAATAATTATAATTTAATAAAAAAATTAAATTAAAAAACCGAAGACAAATAATTTTAGAGTTATGACGTCACAAATTACAAAAAGGAATTTCTAGAACGCAGATAAGGTACACAACCAAAGTTGGCTTCAATGTTATCAGTGACCCTCCTTCTATATTAGTATTATTCTATGTTTCTATATAATTTTATTATTTGTTTTGACACTTTTTTAAATTGTTACTCCCCTAATAAAAAAATAAACGAGTAACAATCTAAAGAAGGTGTTCAGAATTTCTTCTTGAGACTGTATAAAAACAGAAAAATAAATGTTATAAAAATAGAAGTGTGATATTCCTCAATACTCTATTAAAGTACATTGGACTAAACATCCCTTTGTCTTAATATTTATTTAGTCAGTCATTTGTATTCTAATAATAAAAACAGGGGAGTGACAATCTAAAGAATTACCTTTGTTTTTACATCGGATAATTATGGAGTTTATCGATTATTTATTTAAAAAAAAAGTTATATTAGATACATGTATGTAATAATATAATGTAAAATATATTTTTCTAGTATAAAATTAAAAATAATTTCATCCTATTTTCGTGTCCACAGAATAACTCAAATTAAAAGTAGCGAAAAAGAACAAAAATACTTAAAACGTATATAGCCGTCAAAATTAGAAATTTTGTGTCATCACAATATTTTCACATTTTATGTTTATAATATGTACCATGTATATGAGAAAATAATAAATTGTGAAATAGTGTTCACGAATGGGGGTAATGTGCAGGTAAAAGATTAAACTAAAGAATTGTACAGTATACATATAACTTATATATATATGATAATTTTAAAATGGATGACATTATCATGTCCGTGGATGTAAAAGGTTGGACTGATATTTCTAAATTATATTTATTAAATGGTCAGACTTTGATAATAATATTAAATTATATAATGTCAGTATGTGTTAATGTCGGATGAAATGATCTACTGTACTGGAGTTACGGAGATAGTAACAAGGTAAAGTTAATAGATAAACGCTTAACACCACATACTAACTCAAGGTTTCTACAATAACCTTATACCTTATCCTTAGTCTGTCCTATTTAGAGTACTAAAAAACCTTGATTAGTTTCCTTTCAATATAAGAAGGGAAACAGAGGAAAATATATCAAACAAGGTCTAACTGCTCAACTCTTCGATAAACCACAAGGTCAGTTTGGCATCCACTTCAGTCTAACAAAAGACCGATATAGTACTATTACAATATAGTATTCCAGCCTGTTAGTACAACTTGCTCTATACTTATGCCATTATACTTTGATATTCTAACAGCGCGGGAAAAACGAGAAAAACAAGAGGGGAGCCAATAATAGGTTAGGAAATTTTGCGGGTAGTAGGTCAACACAACTAAGCAAACAAAAATATCATTGGATAACCTTAACTTAACATAAAAGCGTAGTAGTTTTATATTTTTCCTTCACATAGGTTGGCCAATCTGAGCTGTTGGATTTATAAAGTACAAACGGCATGAGTTTAGTGCAAATAACATATAATTGATAAGAATATCAACGTAATATGATTCGTTCTCAACTTTCTTATAGACATGATATCTTCGTCCAGTCTTTTCCATTTGTTAGTTGCTTCAGATTTTCACGTTTACGCATTTATTTATTATTGAATAATTTATTAAAATTTACTAAAACAATAGTCAGGCTATTGGAGGGGACACATAGCTTCCTCACGTCCAATACCGCATTTAATGATGTGCTTTTACCGAAGGTAACAAAAGCTAATGTGTGATCGTTTCGTTCTGAAAAACGAAAAAGTTTTTAGGTCTCCGATTTCAAAAATTCCAAGACAGAAATCCGTTTCAGACATCAGGGCAAATTTTTGGTTCCGTGTCTGTCGGTCCGTCGTTAAATTTTTGCGAACCAACATATTGTAAGTACACGTCCAATTTTTAAAAAAAATTGATGGTAGGTCATAATTAACCCATTGTTGGATCCATATAAGTTTCAACCATCTGCGCCCATTTTTTTCTCTTCCACATGCGCACAAACATACATTTATTTACACCTATATTTAACTCTTTTATCCAATGTAACCCGCACATAGCCCCATATTATTTTAAACCGTCAGTGCTCTTTAACTTTTGTCAAATTGATACTTTAATTCATAAAAAAAATCCCGTCAAGTACTTGCCAGCAAGTTACTAAAAGGGTTTCTTCGGTCATAAGAATTAATTATAATTATAATTATATATTTTTTTAAACAAAAACATCTATTGTTCACTTTTAATAATCAAGATGTGCATATATTATTATTCTTTACTATCTTCGGTATGCCCTTATTGAATTCTTTTAGGGGTAAAATGGCCGCCAATTTGGAAACAAAATATATTTTTGTGAACCAAATTTCAATACCTTTCAAATGATACCCAACTTCGATTTTTCGAATCACAAAATTTTTGGGGCCCCCTAGTTACGCCCCCCTAAAAATTCTAAAATTTTACTTTTTTTAAATCAACTCCTGGAAATTTTATTGGACTACAGAGATTTATATTTGTGTATTTTTTCCTTATTTTAGGACCTATTCTAATGGGGTAGTGCAGGGGGGTAAATTTTGGGTTTGTATGAATTTTTTGGGGGGTAAAATGACAGCCATTTTGAAAATGGGATACATATTTGTAATCTACATTGCAATACCTTTGAAATGATACCCAACTTGAAAATTACAAAAAATGTAAAATATTGCGCGGTGATCGCAATTGATCGCAGATCGCAGAAATTTGGAGTGTTAAAGTTCGCAATAGGTTTTCTGTTTTTGGGCAAAAAAGTTTAACTTATATACCAAATTTCAAGTCAATAGCGTCAGTAGGTTGGGAGATATAATCCAAGTTGCGACGGACGGACGGACGGACGGACGGACGGACGGACGGACGGACGGACGGACGGACACACTACCAAAAGCATAAGGGTTTCTAGGACGACCTCGAAACCCTAAAAATCAAAAAAATGTTGACAGATTAAAAAAACGGGGGAAACAATTAAACAAATTAGACAATACTGGTTTATAAAAGCATAAAATCAATAAAGTACGTGGATAGGATGCGAGGAAGCTATGGGCCACACCTATTAGCAGTCTATAAAATATAAGAGTAGCAGGAGACATAAAATATAAATAATATTAATTGGACAATTATGGGCTGTGAAAACATAAAATCACAAAGTTATATAAGTATAGGCGATAGGACTTAAGGGAGCTATGCGCCACACTAATTGGCAGACCTGAGCTGCTGACCTTACCGATAGGTAACGAAAGTGATCGTTCTGAAGTAACACAAATATTTTTATATCTCCGATTTATCAGTTATCAATTACATCAAATTATCAACACTATTACAGTATTAAGGCCCCCATACACGGTCAAACTAGTTTTTCAAGCAAGTTTGATCAAAAGTTTGTCAAGTAAGTTTGATGCCCCGAGTACACCACATCAAGCCATCAAACTCACAAACTTCACCCACACACGGTCCAACTTACTTGTCAAGCTGGCTCGACTTGCCAAGTTTGTCAAGTAACTTTGATCGTGTATGGGGGCCTTTAAACAGCTATAACTATTAACAGTATTAACACTGTACCTCGACGAACTATCATATTTTGTTATGAGATGCACGTTCACATAAATATTGATAAAAAAAAATGATTCCTGATATTTGGAACGTATTTCAGTCTATTGAAATTTGGAAAATGGAGACATAACAGTGTTACCTTGGATATAAAAATAAATAACAATAAAAAAAGAAAAAATAAATCTGACATTTTCACATAACACTGTTGTTATTTGTATTTTAGTGTTATTCGTTTTAAATTTAGTTTAATCTTATTTTGTTTACGGAAGGTCAAGTAGAGTTAATTTCGCGACGTAAAAAAAGTCCCGAGTCCAGCGTCAGGTTGTGATGTAAATATAAAGTTTAGTCCAGCTGTTTACTTGTTGCGTAAGCCAAGTTTTAAAAAAACAAAAACACATTACTCCAAGAGATGTTGTGTTATTCCAGAGATGTTTTTAAACAACAAAATCTTACTTGGCTCAGTGCCAACATTCATGGATTTTTCAATGTCACAACATTATTATATTTGCGTACGTTCATTAATTTAACAATTTATTATACTAATCCACACATTGGGAGAATATATCATTTTATAAAAAAAAAACTTTCCTGTTATCATTTATTATTATAAAACGCAACTTTTGGTATCATTCTTTTTAAAAAAACCTAAATTTAATATTGTTATTATTTTAGAGAGAATAGTCTGTTCATTACATTATTAAAAAACCAAACAATTGTATGCAATTTATTGATTTTTTTATTTTTTTATTAGGTCACGTTTTAAGATCTTATAAATACAAAAAGCCTCCGATTATTTTTGGCACATTGCTTTTTTGCGTCACATGAGAAATGGTTGTGTGGTTGTTAGACGTGTTTCGTCTGTTATTTTTACAAACAGCCACGTGAACGAAATATTTTTGATGTCTTAAACAGATTTTCGTCTTTCTAGACAAAAATCCAAACATTCTTATGTTTAAATTCAGAGAAGTAAAATAACGTTCTTTAGAATATTCACAAAATTTCTATTGCCAAAAGTAAGTTCGGAGGAAAAAAGTGGTTAAAAAATGTCAATGTGTGTTCCATAAACTACTGTTCAAGCAGACTGGTGAAGGCTTCTCTTTTATGGGCAATAATTCACTTTACCTTCAACTTTTAACTTCCATTATGTAATATTCTGTCACCTCTAAAGGCATCATAATCTACTTCTATAATCTACTTCTATAATCTACTTCTATAATCTACTTCTATAATCTACTTCTAGGGTTAACAACAATTCTATCTTCAACTTATCTTGCCCAGGTATATATTTTCTTCAATGACTATAATTGAAAATTGTGAGAGGCCAGGTTCGAATCCCCTCCATGAAATAATTATTTTTATTGTAAAACCAATAAAATGTTTGATAATAAAAAAATAGCTAATTACATAAGAATCCTAGATTCTCCTACTATGTATAATATTAGTAGCTAATTATGCTCTTATAATCTGTAGATGTTATGCAGTACTTACTTGATGTTATCTTTAATCTTTTTAATGAATTTTTAGGTAACCATTTACACCGTAATGCTGGGTGAACCTCGAGTATGGAATCCAAAATCAGATTTGGGAATCGAACCAGGGTCTCCAGCTTCAAAAGAAAGAATGATATCAATAAACTATCAGTTTATTTAATTAATTTATTAGTAATACTTTTTAATAAAAAAATAAATAAATAAATAATTGAGTGAACATACCATAATAAAAGTCACCAGCTATTATTAACAAATGACTCATAATTTGTATTTTAATAATAATTAAAATTAAGAAACATTCATTTTTTTTACATTGAAATATTTAATATTAGCTCAATTTTTAAATAGTACAGTGACTGATAAAACAATAAAGTATATTTATTTCCCTCATTATTTACATTATAACTTTATTATAAATTAAAATAGCATTTAAAATACAGATACTTAGTTTAAAACAAAAAGTAAAAAAAAGTCACTAGCCTTTTTCACAGATTGTACAAAATAAAAAAATAAAAATGAATGTAATTCACAAAATTTAATCCATCTTTTACAAAACATTTTAAAATAGATTTCGGCAAATGGGGCAGGTTGATTTGTTGCTAGATGTAAACCACTTATACTGAAAAAAAAAAATAATAAAATAAAATAATAAATATAATAAAATTAAAAAATAAATAAACAATACTATAATAAACAGCTTGGTTTCCCGGTGAAATCCGCGTCACGAAGGGGTTGAAGTCCAACGTTTCGCTTCCACTGCTGGAATCTTCAAGGTGTGGTGCATCGTGGTGTTGACTCGAAGCAAACACAGGATGTACTCATGTTTANTTTTTTTTTTTTTTTTTTTTTTTTTTTTTTTTTTTTTTTTTTTTTTTTTTTTTTGTTTTGTGTTGTTATTTTTACATTGTTTGTTTCTCCAGTTAAATTTCCCGCTTCTCCTATTTGGGAATTATATTTATTTTAAAGCTTTTGTAATAATTTTAATTTGTTTTTTTTTTTTTCTTCTCTGAGCATGACTCAGAACTGTATTTTTGCCAAGGGAGAAAATGTTTTGTATTTTTATACTTATTTTTTATTTTTTTTTACATACAACTAGTATTTTTATATATTATATTTATGGTAAATATGTCTGTTGAGAAAAATACTTGGCTCCTGGCCATAATTAAAGTCATAAGGATACAAAGTTACAAACAAAATAGATAAATCACAAGATAAACTAACAAAATATTTCAAATAATTTAAAAGGCAAAAATAACAGTCTCTCCACATGAAAACGTGGAGCGATTATGTGGAAATGTCCACATAATCGAAATGTCCACGTGTTTACATGGAAAGACTCTTTCTTCTACCATTAATGATGACGTCACTACCGCTCCATATCCTATCTTACATATAAGTTTGTTACAATTTAATATTATGTATTTCAAAATAAAAAATCTATTTATGTTTTTGTATTTTTGTTTAACTTTTATTTTGATAGGATGTACTCTAATATTGAAGAACTTAAGATGATTTGTCAAAAGAAGCCAAAAAGAATGTTGTATTACGTATTAATTTATATATTTACCTTCTGCTCCCACTTAATATTAAATATAAAATAAATCTTCTACCTCTGGAAATTGAAAATATCATATTGAAGAAATTTAGATGATTTGTCAAAAGTAACCCAAAAGAATGCTGTATATTAATTTCTATATTTACCTTCTGATCCCACTTAATATTACTTTTAATATTACCCACTTAATACAAATAAATCTGCTTCCACTGGACATTGAAACGGGTCAAACCAACCACACCTTCAATTCCAAGTGGGGTCACATTAGTTTTAGAGACATCTATATTTTGAAATTTATTTCATTATAAGTACTTTATTCTATACTCATGTAACCATATAACTCAATATTATAACTAAAGATAGGACGCGAGGAAACTATGTGACAAATAAATTGTACAAATAAAATGCACTTATAAATTTTATATTCCTATTAAACACATTTTACATGTAAACCAAACATAAATACAGTATTACATGAAAATAATATTATGTAATAAGATGTTTGAAGACATAAAAGAAAACACATTAAAAATAGTCCTGAACTACGTTATTAACTTTGTTCAAAAATCAAGTTGATGATAGTTCGTCTTATATTATTCCAAATCAAAGAGGCCTCCATATGAAGTGACGAACTACTATCAACTTGATTTTTGGTCTTCTGACTAAGTTAGTATTCAGGATCATGAAAATCACATTGTCTACCAAAAAGGGTGGGACATGGCCGCTCACCGGTTTGTTTTTTTCAAATGCCTATTGCCAAGCTATGTCCAACAGACAAACTTAGCTGGCCACATATTCTTAAAAGGCACCAAAACATTTACACATATACATAACATTAAATACACAATTTATTAACATTATACAAATAAATGAAGCTTGATTTTTGTCAGACACTTTTTTGGACGCTATCGCCTAGACCCTGGAATACAAATACACATAAAAAATATCAATAGGCAATGAAACTAGAATAACTAAAACGCTAACAAATAAATTTATTGGAATAATTTAATTACAAATCATAAAATAAGTTTAACTATTACATTTATGTCCATTCAACAATTCTTCATTATACTCTTAACCGTTCTCTTCCACTCGTGCGTATTGCGTCTATTAAGGCCATATATACACGTTTCCACAACACACCTCCATTACCTATAGTAGTTCCATTTGCTATGTTTGCTTTTCATACCCAAAGGTCATTCCAGGATTTTCTTAGTTCATCTACTGTCAGCAGTTCTGATGATAGGTCCGGTCCCATTTCCATTTTACAATTAAATTTCTCATCTATAATTTTAGTCTTTTGACATACCCTCGTTATCTTTAGCACGCTCATCTCCATGCTTATACCAGCAACTCTAATCTTTGTAATATCCCTCTGTCATGTTCCGTGTCTCACAACCATTGTTTATAATCTGTAAATAGAAAAAGAAATGAGGAAGTAAATTATTAAGTTATTTTACAAGAAACAAAATATATTAAAATTGCAAGATAAACAGAACTTTTTACTACGTTTTTATTAACTTGGTTTCTTGTTTGTATGTTTGTTTGTTTGTTTCTTTGTCCGGTACAAATCTTGCAATCGAATTTTAACTAACATCCCGAGTAGCTAGACATTTGAAACTTTCAGAACAGCTCAGAACACGATGACAATGCATTATTTTAATGCTTTTAGTCATTTTTCAGCAGAATTTAATTCGTTTTCAGCAAATTTGCTGCATGGAAAGTTAGTTCGGAAAAAATCCGCATGTTATTTTATTTGTTTTGTCATATCCCCAATATTTACAATCCTTCATTTTGACAGATTTCAAAATTAAGATTTTTTTTTTGAGAGGTAAACATTGAATGACAGCAAAAAAGAATAAGTAAACCAAGTAAATAAAAAGTGAATTAATTGAATTAAAAAACGTAGTGTATAAAAAGTTCTTTTTATCTTGTAATTATTATATATGTAATACATTTTTAAATTTTCTGTCATAAATCATACATTTGAAACCCGTCAAAATATAAATAGTAAATATAGGACACGCCAATACAAATGAAAGATGGATAAAATAAAAGTATTAAAATAATGCTTTGTCATCGTGTTCTGAGCTTTTCTAAAAGTTTCAAATGTCTAGCTACTCGTGAAGTTAGTTAGAAATCCATTGCAAGATTTGTACTGGATAAACAAACAAGAAAGCAAGCTAATAAAAACGTAGTAAAAAATGTAGCATAGTTTATATCTTTAAACAAATAATAATAAAGTTAATTATTAATTAAAACAGAAAAATATAATATTTCAACAACTTTATTACATAATTATAAGAACTTCTTCTGTGTTGAAATATTTCAAACTCAAAAACTTAATTATCTGACCTTACGACCTCCCACGTTTATATTACACACACNGTGTGTGTGTGTGTGTGTGTATTTTTGTGTGTTTGTGAGTGTGTATATGAACTTTAAGAAAATGTGTAAAATATATTATTCTGCTTTTATTACGCAATATCTGTTATGAAATGAGTCCAATTTAATTATTACAGAGAGTATAGGTAGAGTAGATATATTTCTTAATTTCATCTTACTTACAGTTTCTGGATTATGAAACTGTGTAAGGTTCTCTCTAAAGGGGCTTTCGAATTTAACCATGTTTCTGAGAAAAATTCAGGTTTTAAGAAAATATCGATCATTGTAGATGAGTGGGAAAGTAGGAGATTCGATTCTCCGCCTAGAAGGCAATTATCAAATATTTCAATAATAATAATAATAATAATAATATTTATCGGGGAAATCTTGTTCACGGCGTGTCTACTAATATGATAATTTATATTTGGCTTATGTTTATCGATAAATAAAGTTAACTGCATATTAATTAAGCATGTAAACTAATGCATAAGTTAATAACGGCTGAATAATAAGATAATAATACGAAGAAGAAAAATGTAAACAAAACATAACGCAGGTTAAGTGTTAACTGCAATAGAGTTCCACATCCACAGGTTAGCCTATCCTAGATTCTCTAATATGAAATATTATCACGAAAAAACCCTAAACAACAAACAAATGGCACACAGACGTAGGACGTAGACAGAATTCAAAAGGGGGTTAATTGTAAATGGTGGTGGTAGTGGTTCGACTCCCCGCCAGGTAGGAATTATTTTTATCTTAAATTTTGATAAATATCTATAATTAATAATATCTTTAATAATTAAATATAACCACGAAAAACCCCTAACAGGAATCAAATTTAAAATTAGCGACGATGTTATGTGTAATGACATACATGAGGAACAATAGTGCCTACTACGTGTTGTGTATCGGATCGATTATTCGTTTAAATGTTTGCCACATGGTTATTAATGAATTTGGTTACACCAGAAACATGGAAACATTTTGGTCTAAAAGAGCTGTATATGATCAAATCAATCAGATATTAAAACTTTTGTTCCAAGCTTTCCGAATGTAACGGAAGCTATGTGATCCTTCCGAAGAACGACATTTTTTTAGGTGTCCGATTTAAAAAATTCCAAGAAAAAAATACGTTTCAGACATCAGGGAACAGTTTTGGTTCCATGTCTGTCTGTCGGTCTGCTTCTCTAAATACTATTTAAACTACTTACTACTTTTAAAACATATTTTAAAAACTACATGTCTAATTTTAATGAAATGTGTATGGCAGGCCATAATTAGCTTATTGTTGGTCCCATAAAAGTTTCAACCGTCTGTGCTTATTTGTTTCTCTTTCACATGCGCACAAACATACATTTAGTAACTCATCAAAAGCACTTTCTGATTTTTATGAAATTTGGTTGGATAGTCGAAAGTTATCCTTTAGATGTCCCAAGATTAATTTCAACCCTTTGCAATTTTTAAGTATTGCTAAATTGATAAATAACATCATAACATTTATGAAAGTTTAAAAAAAAAACTTAAATAAATTTAAGGGGATATTAAATAAATTTGGCAATAATAGGTATTAATGGAATAAAATCATTAAAGTATACAAAATAGAACGTGAGGAAGCTATGTGCCACACTAGTATTTTTCATTACAATTTTGAGATTAGAATAAAATAGTACATTTTAATAATCTTTGCTAAATGTAGCCCTAATCATTACTTTATGGGAATAAATTGAGATTTTTTCCCATGAAAGAAAAATTGAAAATATATTTATCTTTTTTTCTTGCAGTATGCTCCTTGGATATTAATTTATTAAGTAAAGATCACAATTTCCTATCAAGTTTATGTTACATGAATTAAGCTATCTATAGTGATCTTAATGACAGGATGGCTTTTAAGAAATGGTACATGATGGAACACAAATATGGTTTCAACCCACACACGTAATTTCTTTTTGAGCAATGAAAAGAGAGATTTAAATAATAATTAGAGAGTGGTTGAACGTTAAGAGGAGAGAGCTGGTCCGGAGGTCATCGTACCACGGAACAGTGATTCCTTGATTCACTCCCCAGATCACTTAGTCACTCCTACACACTCACCGAACTGTCTTCTCTGGGTCACCCATTTAGCTTAGCGGAAAATTAGAAACAGATCATTATCAAAATAGTTGTTGACATTAACTGATACCAACGAAGAAAAACAATTTAATGGCAAAGAAAATCAATCTGTAGACGTCTGCATTTAATATAGATTCTTTAACAACTGTTTGGTTTTCTTTTTCATCAACTGATTGTTTTTCTTTGATATCAGCTTTTTGTTTTTTGACATCAGCTGATTGTTTTCCTTTGACATCACCTGGTTTTCCTTGACATCAGCTGATTGGTTTTCTTTGACATCAGCTGACTAGTTTTCTTTGACATGGACTTTTTTTACATAAACTGATTGGTTTTCTTTCATATGATCTGATTAAATCAGTTTTAAATCAGCGTCTACAATCTCAAACTGAACAGTGATACACTGAAACATTTAGTGAATACAGTTTTTCGTTTTTGCACCGTAATTGTAATAGTTATTTATGTAACTAGGCAGCAAAATGGAATTTTACTGACAAGTGATTAGATTAGCCTCCGAGCCGAAGGCGAGGACAGGCTGTGATAATTAACTGCCGAGGCGTAGCCGAGGCAGGTAATTTACCTATTTGACTGCCGAGGCAGGCAATAAATAAACGAGGCAGAAATGTTTCCCTTGCTGCCTTGTTGCATACAATATTTTATCTACTTGCGGCAAAAAAATGAAGCTGCTTAAATGTTATCTTTATTAATATGTAACATATTACTAACTATGCGTCATATTAATAAAAATAATAACATACGTATTAACTAAAATTAATGTTCAAATAAGAAACATGGGAATAATAACAATAAGTGAAAAGCAAACTGAATCTATAACAACAAATTACAAAACATGTTTATAACAGACATAACTTCTGAATGAATAATGCTAATGCACGAAATATAAAATATTTATTTATATTTTTACTAACAAATTAATAAAAGTATTAAAGATATCTTCTATTGCTTAAAAGAAAAGAAGTAACTAGGGTAAATCAAGAAAAGTAGCTAGCCTAATCTAGAATGACTTCAATAATAAAAATAATATGGATGTTCAATGTTTACATGATGCTGCAGTAAAGCAAGTGACTCCACTATGTTTTTAATTAAAGATCTACTAATCATTGAACTTATTTAACAGAATTAACAAATATAAACAAATTATTTTATAATTAAAACTTTAATTTTTTAAATATTACAAAGTAAACTATAATATATGATGTTATAAGATAAAGATAATAGTATAAACTGTTTTTGCCAAAATAAGAGGTTATGACACGGAGTGGTAAACACTGTTACTTTCTCTGCCTAGGCAGACAAATATTTGTCTGCCTAGGCAGAGAAAGTATTTTCTTGACTGTTTTAACTACTTTCCTGCCTGTTTATAATATTTNTAAAACTTCTCCATTTATTCCCCTTTAATTTAAGTACCCTAAAACCATGATTTGATATGCAATTTTTTTGAGCTATGATTGAGTTTTTGTTAAGAAACGACCCTAAAAACGCATACAGACCACCTTACGTGTTACCTAGAGGAGATGTCTTAATTTTTATAATCACCCTAATTGTGTGAGATGAATGAGAGGATTTTTTTGTTCACATTAAATTAAAGAGGACTGTAGACCTTTCTGTCCATAGGTCAATCCTAATTGACCATATGGACTACTAAAAAAAAATGCATATCAGCTGATGGTGTTAGGGTACTTAAATTAAAGGGGAATAAATGGAGAAGTTTTACTGAAATTTGGCAAACTGTAGCTCATGCCGTTTTGGCATAATTACAGGCTTAAAAAAATGTAAATTTTAATTGTTTTAATAAAATTAACAATAAAATGAAATTTATGCATATGTTTTGCCCCTTTAAGGCATTTGAAATAGATATTTTCTAAACTAAAATTTTCTCTTCTTTCCAACGGTACCTTTATTTCAGCTCTATCATCATTATTTTAGGAGCAGCGATCTATTTTTTGGAGTAAAATGGACGTACCTTGGAAAATACGTCAATTTGTTGCAATTGATGGGTAGAATATGCCCTCTTTGTTTGTTATATCTTCGACCAAACACCCTGTATACAAGAGTAGGAAGACAATATTTAAATCTGATAATACCGATATCTGATAATCTGATAATTTTATTTATTTATTTTTTAACATACTTAAAGAGTATATTAATCAGGTGATTGTTTACACGTTTTAGATTGTCAACTAAATCAGCTATATTTTGCTTCCAAAAGGAGGCTATGTGAAATGATATGATGGACGAAAATTTTAAAAAATCAAGAACTTTTTGCTCCGGATTTCAAGACAGGAATCCGTTTCAGGCTTCAGGGAACATTTTTGGTTCCGTGTCTGTCTTTCGGTCTGTCACCAAATTTTTGCGAACCAATGTATATGAATATACTATCTTAAAAACTACTCATCTGATTTTGTTGAAATCTAGATGATATGTCATAATTAGCCTATTTGTTTCTTTTCCATATGCGCACAACAAACATAAATTCATTTCCACCTACATCATCAAAAGAAACTATCTGTTTTTTTGTTTTTTTTAAATTTGGATGGTTTGTCGAAAGTAGCCCGCAGATGGTAGTAGCCACTAGATTAATTCTAATCGTCTACGCTCCTTAAATTTACGTTTATTTTCGTCTAAAAAATGTATTCTGTATGGTGCCTCGTATTCAAAAACATCAAAAACGCTTCTATTTCGCCAAATAAACTTCGACTGAAAAAACATTGATAGAGAGTGTTATTATAACTTCTATGGTTGACGTCGTCCTTTTTTTGGGTTGTATTTTCAACATTTTCTAATTATACATTCGGCTGCGTTGTTTTAACCTAGAAACATAAAAAAGGTTAGTAAGCAAAGTATATAATCAGAAGATTCAGATTGTTTAATGTTCTCCAAATAGTCCAAAATGGAGGTCAAGGAAGAAGTTTTAAAAATGGACATCACTTTGGCACTATACTCTGCTGCCAAGTTTTTCCCTCTGACGGTTCGACCAAAAGAGAAATGTTAAGAAATCTTCCACGCTCTCGTATCTATGTTTTTTTTTTCTCGGGATCAGTCAAGATCGTGTGCCAGCGCTAAATTATCTTTTTTTGGCGCCAGAAATAGTTCAAAGGTGTTCATTATTAGGATAATAGATATATCTGGAATCGTAAAACTACGACCATGACATTATTAGTATAATTAACTTTGCCAAACCTATGACAACGTAAATTAATACTTTCTATTTTTACTTTCTCAAATACACAGTATATCAAGAGAAAGCATTATGTTCGAGTGCAAATTCGATTTTGATTTACAAGTATTAAGGTCCATTGAATACAAAAAAGGTTTTTTTTTTCTTTTTTAATTTCTGTCTGTTGTATGTCATCGTGCAGACGCGTGGAGCCTAAACTAAAGGGCCGGATTTCGGTGAAATTTGGCACACAAGTTCTGAAAAAATTATTCCCGAGACGAAATCGAGTTACCTATGTTAGGTCTTGGTTTTGAAGAGGAAAACTCGAAACAACTAATAAGTGCAAAACACTGAACCAAATAGTTATCTTACGTTTACATGAGAAAGTTTAGTATGCATAGTATCGGTCTGATTATTTTTGTAGATAGAAGAACAAGCTAACTTACTTTTTCATATACGTAGAAGAAATATAACATGTAATTGAGAGGTGTTGTCTACTCTTGTCTTATTTACTTTCTCATCTGCGTAGTATAAATATAAAATGTAATTGAGAGGTGCTTGGTCTTGTATTACCTATTTACTTTCTCATCTACGTAGTATAAATATAACATGTAATTGAGAGGTGTTGTCTACTCTTGTCTTATTTACTTTCTCATCTGCGTAGTATAAATATAAAATGTAATTGAGAGGTGCTTGGTCTTGTATTACCTATTTACTTTCTCATCTACGTAGTATAAATATAACATGTAATTGAGAGGTGTTGTCTACTCTTGTCTTATTTACTTTCTCATCTGCGTAGTATAAATATAAAATGTAATTGAGAGGTGCTTGGTCTTGTATTACCTATTTACTTTCTCAT
>KZ651155.1:100919-114626 GCA_001010745.2 Gerris buenoi | reverse complement strand
GCATTCCTTATAGGTTAAAAAAATCAAAATATACCCAAAAAAAATTTCCCCCCCCCCAACCACTATAGATCGGCTGATGCTAAAATTTCTAAATAATTCATGCTAATACCTCATTATGGCGCGATGAAAATTCCTGGGGGTTCATCCTAAAATTTCAAAAATTGCCTATTTTGGGCGCGAAAAATTTGGGGTGCGGCCAAAATTTTATTTTTTTTAAATTTTGAGTTGGGTATCAAATGAAAGCTGCTTAAGAGTAGGACACAAATATATATTTGCTTTTTTAAATTTTGCGTTCCTTATTGGTTTATTTTTATTACTGATAAAAAACATTGTGACCCCTCGGGGGATCGAACCCGGGACTCTTGAGATTGAGACAAGAAATCATAATTTAAATAATGGGTATGTTTACTCATCTACAAAACCCTTAAAAGTACTTGGACTAAGTACTTCCCTGTGATTTTTTCCTATTTAATTTATATTTTCTACTAGCTGAGCGCCCGTGCTTTGCTACGGAATATGTTATAATGTAGTTTTATCGAGTTTAACCGGTTTTGCTTATCCTCTAATTTTAAGAATTAGCTTTTTATTAAAATGTAAATTTCCTAGAGAGAACTGTTTTAACTAACTAACTTTGTGGCAGAGCCCTTGAATACTAGGCCTACTAAAGTGCTTATAAAGCTATATATATGCAATGCATATATGTAAATGTGTAATGAATGACACGTCAGTAGGTCGTTCTGTCAGCTGCATAAAATTAACATTCCCACAGAAAAAATGGTCCGGCTGGGTTTATTCACCCTCGTTTTTACTCCCCCCATTAATTTTTTCCCTTAAGGGTAAAGGGTAAGAATTAAAAAAATATTTTAGTGAATTTGTTTAATAACTAACTTATTTCCAGACACCATTTCCCATTTTGCTTCCGAGCTCACCGAAGGTAACGGAAGCTATATGGTCGTTCTGAAGAACGAAACAATTTTGTCTCCGATTTCAAAAATTCCAAGACCAAAATCTGTAGACATCACTGAACATTATTTGGTTCCGTGGCTGACTGTCGGTTTGTCTGCAGCTCAATTTTTGCGAACCAATAAATCTTATAAACTACTCGTCCGATTTTAATGAAATTTGGGTGGTAAGTCAAAATTAGCCTATTGTTGGAATTAGCCTGAAGTTGGAAAATTAGTCGTTTTTATCAGTTTTTCTTAAATATTTTTTAGAAAACTATGCGGTTTAGCGCATAAAGTGTCATTTACCAAAATAATCTACATTAAATTGCGAACAAAATGATTCTATACATAATCTTGCTAAAGTGAACGGTTCTAGAGTTACGGAGGGTGTAAAAGTAGAATAGTGCCCTAAGTGGCCCACTAACCCTGGGATTTTAACCTAAACTGGGATTTTTTATAAAGTTTTAGCCTAATTTGACTGGACTTAAGTGGTTTAGGTTCATTACTTAAAAAATACAATTTTTCATTTTTTTTTTTTTTTTTTTTTTTACAATTGCAACAAATTTATTTGGCCTACAGGCTTCATTTTGTGCTTAAATAAAAGCCAATTAAATTTACTACAACTTAATTTCTTATAACTTTTCTTGTAGGGTAAAGTTTTTATGCCGATATTGGACCCGAAACGAGAGCAATACTTAAATTTTCCATTTTTTGGGAAACACTGCCAATTTTTGAAATGTTATATGTCGGTAACTATTTGATGTACACATTTGTAATTGGACGAAAAAAGAAGCCAATTGTCTTTACTACAACTTCATTCCTTATGACTTTTCTCATAGGTTAACTGCTTTACGCCGATATTCACCCCGATACGAGAGCAATACATAAAATATCTATTTTTGAAAAAATCAAAAAAAAAAAAAAAAATCAATTTTTAAAGTGCCACATCTCGGGAACTATTGGACGTAAAGTGTTGCAGTTGGACTAAAATTGTCGTAAATTTATTGCACTCAAAAACTAGTAAGAAAAATTAACATTGAACAACGCATAGTTTACGAGTTATGTTGCAACAACTGATTTATTTCAGTTTTTCCACATATTTCGCAAACAATTGGGGTTGGGGGCCCTTAGGGCACAATTCTACTTTTACTCCCTCCGTAACTCTAGAACCGTTCACTTTAGCAAGATTATGTATAGAATTATTTTTGTTCGCAATTTAATGTAGATTATTTTGGTACATGACACTTTATGGGCTAAACCGCATAGTTTTCTAAATATTTAAGAAAAACTGATAAAAACTACTAATTTGCCAACTTCATCCCCCCCCCCTCCCCGCCAAACCCGACGCTTAAAATGGTGTAACTATTTACCAAACAATGTGGGGGCTGTCTAGAACAATTTGGAGTTGGAGGGAAACTTTTACTTTGGATGTTAGGGTTAGGCCGTTTTTCGGACTAATTTTGGGAAAATTAAATAAATTCGACAATAATGGGTTCAAAAAACATAAAATCATTAAAGTCTACGAAATAGGATGGAGAAAGCTATGTGCCACACTTATTGGCAGGCTATTTAATGAATGTTTCACAATTTAACCGCTAACAGTATATAAATATAAGTTATAGATCATTACGTAACGTTGATTTGTAGCTCACTAAAAAGATTTACTTTCTCTATCGATCTATCTAAGTTCAAGGTGGGGCAAAAAAACCATCATGGACTTTAGAGAAAACCAACCTTCGCTGTCTATTAACGAAATCTAAACGAGTTTTGGGGTTTTTTGAATCAAGTTATACTGGACTGATAAGTCCTCATTAAGGTGGAAGTAATACCAATCTAAGTCCGCACAACTTTCATTTAATAACAGCAGAACTTAGTTGGTTAACTTATAGACACCCGGTGTCTAGAACCGTTCGAAAAACGGGAGTCTACCGCATTATCTCTTCAAACCGGTTTCTTCCTTCTTCAATATTTTTATTTTTGCATATAATATACGTAGTAGAAATAATTGACACTAAATATTGCGATAACTCGAAAAGTTTACACGTACAAATTAAGAGATAGATTCGCTGAATTTCAAAAATGTATTGTTTTTTGTTTTTTTTAAATAAAATATTTCTGTCGTCAGTGCAAATGTGTCATTTGACATAATGATCACACAAAGCATCAAAAAATCAAGATTTTTAGCTCTAAATTTAGGCTCAATTAAGCAAAAGTTAATGTGCGCTGACGGTTCAAATTAATCTGGGTCTATCTACAGGTTTCATAAAATCAGATACGTACTATTGATGCTATAGGTGTAAATAAATGTATGGTTGTGGAAGAGAAACAAATAAGTGCAGAAAGTTGAAACTTATACGGGACCGACAATGAGCTAATTATGACCTACCATAAAAAAATTATTAAAATCCGAGTAGTTTTTAAGATATGTTATTCCGCAAAAATTGAGCGACAGCAGACACGTGTCTGACCTTAAATCTAACCTTAAATGTTCCCTGATTTCTGAAACAGATTTCTGTCTTGGAAATATTTTTGTTCTTCAGAACGATGACAGCTTCATGTAAAGATCGATGAACGACATAGTTCATGTAGCTTCATGTATGCTAATCCATCGAAATCTGAAAATATCACAATCACGGCATCACAGCACTCTCTCTATACATAGGGTGTTACGCAGCCTGTGAAGTGATTATTTAGGTGGTGATTCTACACTTCTTAAAAGGAAGCCAAAAAGTTGCGTTAGACAATGGCATTTTTTAACATGTCCTTGAGTTATAGCCTTCTATTGAAGTTTTGCGAAACCCAGCCTTATTCCAGCTTATTTAGGCCAATTTTTATTAGTTTAGGCCTATTTTGTATTATTTGACTATTGACTAATATTTTCACCAACTTAAAATTGAAATATTTTAGATTAAAAAATATAATTTTAAAGCAAATTAGATGTTGCAACTTATGTTAACTGTGGGCGTTCTCATTTCCGGCTTCTTTTTGGCATTTTTTTTGGCTTTTAGCTTTTTTTTGTATTTGAGATACATTTTTTTTTTTTTTCTAAAAGAAAGAATCCTAGTCTATAAAATGTCAATAACATCTCATAATGCTCCAGCTATAATAGTTTTTGAGAAGCATTTTTTTAAAAAAGATATAGTACTCGTATATCGTTGTTTGAAAACTCAATTTAAGACTATATCGCAAGAACGGATTATTATACAAACATTTTAGTTGATTTCTAGATGTGCCAAGTCTTAAACACTTCATATAGTTATATGATGGTCCAGAACGCCCTATAATATTTATTAGATGAACTATTAATCTGAGCGCAAATCCATGCACCAGAAAAGTTTCAGCAAGCATGCACTATATTTTACCATCATATCTCTGCTTCCTGTCAAGATGGGTTTTTGAAATTTAAATCATAAATTAAACTTACGGGACTTAGTAAACTGTAAAAAAATAGGCAAAAGAAGGGCCATATTCTAGATCCCCTCCCAAATAAGTAAGCCCATTTAAATAGTATCTACATTGAGGCCAAGTCTGATCTTGCTTTAGTCCATGACATCACTTTATTTCTACTTTCATTTGCAACACTGTCTTATATTTTTATTTCTTGACACTAGGCCAGTTTCTGCGCAAAACATTTAGTATCATGTGTACTCATATAGAAGCTACGTTAGTAATGGGACGTTAGTGAAGCTACAAATAGAGAACTCAGAAGAAAACAAGCAAAGTTTCAGACCCCCATTCAATAGTATCAGCCTATTAATGTAGTGATAAGCTTCATTGCGGCTAATTCTGTTTTATGCCATATTCAGAAACTGCCAAGTGATAAGCAATACGTACTAATAAAGAGCTACGTTGCTCATGAAAGTAAGACTCTAATGAGGTTATGGACCAATGAAAAGCAGACTTGGCCAAAACGTAGATATAACTTCTTTGATAGACCTTTTTGGAAGAGGGTCGGAACTTAGCCCTCTTTAACTCCTTCACACTTGCATCATCTTTACTTTTTCACGAAGTCGGATAACGACCTTTGTTATTTGGATAACGACCTACAATTATTTGGATGTTTTACGGTGAGATTATGTGTTGAATTAATATTGATTGAGTACTACGTTTCCGGTAGAATCTTAGTTTTACCACAATGATAGTCATGAGTGATTGTTTTATGGGTTTTTTGTATTCCATTTGTTTTTAGGCCCATGAAGAAGGTTTTAGTTAAAACCGAAACGTCGGGATTGAAAAATAGACGATTTTTGTGACTGAAACCTTCTAAATATTTAAGAAAAACTACTAATTTGCCAACTTCATCCCCCCCTCCCCGCCAAACCCGACGCTTAAAATGGTGTAACTTTTTACCAAACAATGTGGGGGCTGTCTAGAACAATTTGGAGTTGGAGGGAAACTTTTACTTTGGATGTTAGGGTTTGGGTCTAATTGCACCGTACTATATTCTGAGCAAGATTATCTAGACGTGATATACATTTTACTACTTTTTATGACAAACCTTTTTGGAATATACTCGATTTTAAACTGAAAAAAAGCGCCACAAGATATAAGATATATATGTAATTCTAATCATCATCGGTTTACAGTTAAAACGCAGATCTTGATGATTATGAACAGAAATACTATAACTTNAAAAGGGTTGTTTAGTTCATATATATAGATATATATTTCTTTTTGGTTTTACTCCCGTTCGACAGCTTATTAGGTCATTACAGGACGGGGGTTATCCGACCACTTTACTCATCTACTCAATGAGATCATCAGTATAGTTCTTGTATACATATCAGTATTGTTCTTGTATACATATCTATATGTCTTTTGAAAAATCGTTTAGTAAAAATACTTGAAGTAACATACGAGATAAGAAAATCTAAAAGGCATAATGATGAAGATAATACAGTCCAAAAGCAAAACCATTATTTCGATGAGAGAGTATGTTAAATGCTGTAAAAAACACGCTGTGATAGTTGTTGTTATTGCTAACGTTTCGCTTAATTAATTATTAGCAACATCAGAGCAAGAAACAAAGGTACTTCTTCAGATTGTTACTCCCTTGTTTTTTTGTTTTGCTTCCGAGCTTACCGAAGGTAACGGAAGCATTGTGTTCACTTTTGAGAATGAAAAACTTGTATGACTCCGATTTGAAAAATTCCAAGACAGAAATCCGTTTCAGACATCAGGGATCATTTTTGGTTCCGTGTCTGTCTGTCTGTCTGTCTGTCTGTCTGTCGGTATGTGTGTCCGTGAATCATGAAACGTGCTACGATAACTTGAGTAAATGTCGACCGATTTTGATGAAATTTGGTAGACATGTTCATTTTACCAACGCTCAGGTCGAGTTCGTTGGACAACCTGATCCGTTCAAGCGTTCACGCGCAACGCTCGCGTAAACGTGAACTTCAAAGTTAAAATTGCAATTTTCGGTCGGGAAAAAAATCAAACCTTATCTATTCAATGAGTCGAACATTTTTTTCAAATACAATTTTTTAGTTAAACCAACAGCGACACCCCTTAAAATAAGAAAAAAGGTCGTAGCTGTGTTGAATTTTTTTAAAAATTAACGCTTTGTCTAATTGAAAAACTGGTTGCACAAACCGGGTCTGATTTTTAATGATCTACCATTTTGATCATAGGACATTTTGACGCATCTCTATCGGTTGTACCCTAAATCGGGCAATTTTTGTTTTAATTTTGTCAATTTTTGCCTTTAAGCTTTCATATCTTTGGCAATTGTTGACCGATTTTAATTCTGATTATTGGGCTTTAATCTGTCACTAATGCCCTTTAAATTAAGTGTTGGATATGTTTTTAATTCGTCCTATTACCTGAGAAATTGAGAGTAAACTTTTTCCCCGAGTGCCGTGGTCACATGACCACTTTTTTTCGATTTCATTATTGTGTCGTATATCATTTGAAAGGCCTTGAATTGTACATTAAAGCGGTTTTATTTGTTTATTTTTATAAAAATTTGTAACCGTACTTTTGTACCGATTTGTTGGTTTTTTGCAGGTAAAAGAGGTTAAATAAATTTTTCATAATTTTGTAAGTGGTTTATTTTTCTTTATTAGGTTATTATATGCCTTATTGGATTGTTTGTTTATTTCAATATAATTATTGTTTCAACGGAAGCATTGTGTTCACTTTTGAGAACGAAAAACTTTTATGCCTCCGATTTGAAAAATTCCAAGACAGAAATCCGTTTCAGACATCAGGGAACATTTTTGGTCTCGTGTCTGTCTGTCTGTCTGTCGGTATGTGTGTCAGCGAATTATGAAACGTGCGACGATAACTTGAGTAAATGTAGTCTGATTTTGATGAAATTGGTATACATGTTCATTTTACCAATGCCCAAGACGAGTTTGTTGAACAACGTTATCCGTCCAAGCGTTCTCGCGCAACTCTCGCATAAACGTGAACTTCAAATTTAAAATTTTAATTTTTGGTCGGGAAAAAAATGAAACCTTATCTATTCAATGAGACGAACATTTTTTTCAAATACATTTTTTTAGTAAAACCTACAGCGACACTCCTATAAAGTGTTAAATATTGCTAAAATCTATTAATTGTTCTTGCACAATAAACAATATAACAATAAAGTAGTAAAACGTTAATGTTAATATAACAATAAAGTAGTAAAACGTTAATGTTAATATAACAATAAAGTACATGATAGGATGCGAGGAAGCTATGTGCCACACTAATTGGCAGTGTATTTTTTTTTTTTGAGAATATAAACGACTTTGACGAAATAACAATTAAGACAAAAGGGTTGTTTAGTTCAATTTACTTTGGAACAAAGGAATATCACACTTCAGCTTTTATAAGGGGAGTAACAGTCTAAAGAAGTGCCGAAAAAAAAGTATGAAATAAAAATAATTCACTAAGGTCGAGGTTGACTCTACAACATGTCATAAAGGAATGAATGGAGGTGTATTTGAAAAACCAGAAAAAAGGAAAGGGTATGTGTGGAAGAGGGATTAGCGGAACAAGAAATACTACTATAGCTGGTAATACAATGATGAAAAGGTATATGAAATACAGGGAAACAAAAATATAATGAATATAACATATATTATACTAGAAATTATTTATTCAATTGTACAACTGTTGCTTAGATTGTTGGTGTCAGTTCTGACGTTTAAGCTGTGGGATTGGGACAGTTAGGGTTCAGACAACTCTCGCTGTTTTACTAGACAGCATCTCGCTGACATACCATCTCATTATATTAGAACTGTCACGAACCACCTTAACCATTATTTTAAGGTGAAACTCCCACTTAAATGTATTTCAGGCACGCCCATTGTTGTCATTGAAGTTTTGACAGAACCGATAATTAAAAATTATTTTTCTCTTATTTTTAGATCTTTGGGCTAGTTTTCTCAATTTTCCCTCTTTTTCAGAAACGAGATTTAAGGTTGAAAACATTTTATTTAAAGTATGGCGGTGGATGTTACAAATCAGTTAATATTTTATTTCAGTTACCTTAAAGGTTGTGTAGATTCATATGTGAAGTGCATTTCGGCAAGGTTGAAAATAAAAAAAAATCCGCAAGAGTTATTATTGTTTAAAGAAAGTTGTCTAGTAAATTTATGGAATTGGTGCCGGTGTTAAAACAGTTAGTGGCTGCATTGTTGTGTTCGATAGCACATGTCATAACAGGCTCGCTGACGGCGTGGCCCTCGCCGGTTTTGGTAAAGATACGTGAAACCGGACAACCGATGGAATTGACCATAGTTGAGATATCCTGGATAGTATCGCTTCTTTATTTCGGAAATTTTGTCAGTCCTATTCCGGCAGGTTATATGATGGATCACGTCGGGCGAAGGAACACACTTCTGATACTCGCTTGTCTTCCGATGGCTGCTTGGATCATGATATACTTCGCTCGAAGTGCCGACGTACTTTACGGGGCCAGATTCTTGGCAGGCATGTGGAACGGAGTCGTTAATACGGTTGTTCCGACATATATGGCGGAAATATCACAGGCTAGAATCCGAGGTGCTCTTATGACGGTGTGTCACCTAACAGGGAGTATGGGCATGCTCAGTGTATTCGTGGTCGGGCCTCGAGTGAGTTACCAAACGTTAGCTAAAATATACAGTGTATTTCCTATCGTTTTCGTCTGCACTTTTTCATTTATGCCCGAAAGTCCTCATTACCTGGTCATGAAGAACAGAAGACGAGCAGCTGCAAAAGCCTTGATGTGGCTCAGAGGAAAAAGTAATAAAGGTATCAATGCCGAACTAAAGCGTCTGGTCAAAAATATTCAAAAGGAGATGAAAGCCGGTAGATCGTTCCGGGTATTGTTCAGCGAAGAAAATAGACGTGCACTTGTAATAGTGGAGATCTTGGCGATGCTTCAGAGGATGTCCGGTATAAGTGCACTTATCGCTTACGCGTCGACTACGCTGCCGCCGGAGGGTGCGGGATCTCTCACCCCTAACGACTGCGTTACCGTCTTAGGATCTTTCTGGCTAATAAGCGTTTTTTTAGCTGCCGTTCTGATAGACAACGTTGGCAGAAAGCCTCTTCTTATAACGTCTTCGGCAAGTTGTGGAATCACTATGTTCATCGCGGGTCTGTGGTTCCTTCTCAACGACCAGACTACAGTTGACGTCTACTCATTTTATTGGATTCCATTTGGCGCCCTTTTATTATACGGAGTGACTTTCAGTGTAGGTCTCGGTCCAGTTCCTGGGACGATACAAGGCGAAGTCTTCCCTTCTAACATCAAAGCCTTAGCCTGCGCCGTAACTTCCGAAGTAATATCTCTTACGTCGTTTATTTTCAACCAAATGTACTACCCTTTAAAAGAGGAAGTCGGCACTTACATCAATTTCTTTATCTTCTCCACTGCCTGCTTTATTTGCATGCTGTTCACTATTTTCGTTGTTATCGAAACAAAAGGAAAAACTCTCGATGAAATACATAAAGAATTGGGCTGACAACGAGTTACACCTTATAAATTATACAAATTTTAGGAAGTAGATTGTACATATTTTAGTGGTCTTATCTTTCGGAATAATAATTTTCCTTTTAAGGCAATAATTAAAGACTATGTCCCTCTAATAATCTTGCAATCAGTTTTAATCATAACATTAACGTTTAGACGTGCGTTAACATTTAGACTGTACCACATTAATGGCATTAATGACATTAATGGCGTTAACATTTAGACTATACCTGAAACACACTTTTATTCAAAATTAATAAATCATTATACATGCATTTGACTCATTTAAATTAATAAAATAATTTAAAACCCTTACCTAAATAAAAATAATTATAAAGCCCTTAACTTATTTATTTTGTTATTTTTATAAGAATATATTATATTTTTACTTTACTCTTTAATGCGGTGTGTTCTGCGAAAAGACAACGACTGCTGAAGAGAAAAAATTGTTTAATTTGCGTGTCATTGAGAAAAAGAAATTTTTTTTATAAAAACTAATGCTAGTTCTTGAACCAACAGAAATATTACAGGGTGTTAAAACCGAAATTTGTTTTTGGTTGAAACTACATCCAAAATTGAGCAAAATGCCACCAAGTGCACGTTTCTGGCTCAATCGATATGATGAAAGACGAGACATGATTTTTGGAAGTTTTTTTTTGTTTAAACACGTTTATTGCTAATGAAACCGCATTAGATTTGCTATAAAACTAAAGCATTTTTATTTTTGAAAATTATTAACTAAATACCGAAATAACAGTTCAAACGTTCAAAAAAATAAAAACTCTGAAATTATTGGAACGCTCACTATTTTCATAGAAAAACTCTAGAAGACTGTCAAATCTCACAAAAACTTCATTTAATACTCTTTCGAACGGTATAAATAACATTGCGATTCCGTATCGATTTCATGGAGAAATAATTTTAGTTTGAATGCAAAAAAAAAGTCACCTACAAAACATTTAGGAAATAGGTGCGGTAGCATTTTGGTGGTCTACCAAAATGCTTGGATGGAACTAGAAAAATCTGCAACATATTTTTCAAATGGAAATTTATTAAATGAAAAATTTCAATAAAAAAAGTCCAGTCATGCACCATGACTTAATGAGCGAATTTTCAAAGAAATCTGTGTATTATTGGCTTATGATAATATAGAAAAATTTTGGTTTAGAATTTGGATGGGTGAAAAAATAATGTTTGGGTACTCCCGGGTACGGGGTGCAAGTCAAAATAGTATTTACCCTTCAAGATGCACATCGTTGAAAAGCTCTAAGAGTACATTAATTGTTGTTATGGGGTATTAATTGGGTTAAAATGAAAAAAACACGATTTTATGCTATTTTTGACCCAAAATTGTCAAAATGTGACCCCTAACCTAAAGGAACTCCACAAGTTCTGGCCGACGAACTCATCCTTTCTTTTGATATTATTGACATTTTAAAATTTGTTTGAAATTTTTAAGTGCATCCTAAGAGGAGAATATCGTCTGGAGTGACACATATATACATGTATACATAAAAAAGTGTTAATATTTAGGGTTCGATTCAGAATGGCCTAAAACGGATTTTCATGAAAATTTTTTTCAAAAATTCGCATTAAAAAAATTTTGAAGCCATTGCAATAGCTCAATTTTCTTCGAAAATTCGCTAAAACACTCTTGGATACGAAAAATTAGATTAAGACATTTAGAAGTACTTTAAAAGTGGATCAAAGTGGTTTCCATCGTTGCGAATGCAACGAATGCAAGCTCTTGTCCTTTTTCGGACCGACCCAACCGTCACACGCATTGAAAAAATGTCTTGAAGTGTTACTTTAAATGCATCCCTTATATTTTAAAACTGTACTAGGTTTGGAGGAAAATGATCCTGCAGATCGAATCGGTTTTTGCAGGGTGTTGTAAATCCGATATGGAACAGTATCATTTCCTAAGAAAAATTCTGTGGATAGATGAATCAATTTTTGAGTGGGAGGGTGTGTTCAACACACATAATCGTCACCACTAGACCCATAAAAACCCTAACAGGACTCATCATAGTTCATCATTCAAAACTAGATTCGCAGTCAACGTATTGGGTGTCATTGGTGATATTGTGATCGGGCCTTTCATGGGTTGTTCCATAGAGGTATTTAACAACCACCTGCAAAATTCGATACGATGAGCAGGATCATTTTCCTCCAAACCTTATACAGCTGTGAAATAATAGGGATGCAATCCGTCCTTATTTAAAGTAAGACTCCGCGATATTTTTTCTTTGCGTGTGACGGTTGGGTCGGTCCGAAAAAGGGCCTGCATTTGCAACGGAGGAAACCACTTTGAGCACACATTTTAAAATATGAACTTTGATTTTAATTTTACGTAACCAAGAGTGTTTTTTATTATAATTTATAATCTAAAAGTCTTAATCTAATTTTTAGTATCTAAAAGTGTAGCGTTTTGCTCCATTTTAGACCTAGTTTCACCCAAAAATGTTAAATAACCGGGAAATCAATAATTTTTGAAAAATAGCAACAAACTTTATTCTTAAAATAATAAATAGCAAATTTCTGAACAATTTACCTGTATTTAAGTACTAGTACGAGCTCTTAGACACAGGTTCTATTATTTTTGTTGCTATTTTTCAATAATGATTGATTTCCCGGTTATTTCAACCCTCTATTTCATAGAAGCCATTCGACTTAAAAAAAATGGTAAAGAGATAATTTGTAGGCATTTTTCTCTTCTTTATTTTACTACTTCTACACTTTTTGCGTAAATAGCTTGATTGCAAGTTATAAGGCGAAATCCACTAAAAAAATAAAAGAAGATAGTGGTTTTATCATGATTTCTCATATTTGCGTGTAAAATTTTTGTTGGACTACTGAAGATTCGTGTTCAGCACCCTAAAAAACATAATGTAAGCCACTAACAACAAATACACCAGAACTTTCCACTTTGAGCTCTTTTTATGCACCATTTGACTGGACTATAAATAAAAATTTCAACAGACAGAAAGAAAAGCTTTAGGTGGCTTATTTTTATGGCAAATAGGTCCGATTTATCGGTTTTAAAATAATTAAGTTTATCAAAAAGTTATTAAACATCACATTAAAGCCCATTATAATTGTCTACAATAATATAAGGTTGTAAATATGTTTTAGACAAATCTAACGGTTTTAGAGGTATTTAGCAGTTAAAATCGTGGTTTTACAATGGCCAGGTAGGGATACAGTATCATCTCCCTTAGTGGTTTAAAAGAATGAGTTAATTTTTAGTTTTTTTGCTATTTTGAAATGCAACGTATAAAAAAAAATGGTTTGAAATAAAAATTATAGCTGTGACAATATCCTATATAACAGGGTTGGGCAAATTCAGCTCCCACAGCCGCATACGACTCGTTAAGTGCGGCTCCCATCCAAAATTTATATCTTTTGAAGATTTAAAATCTACATTTTCTTATTTTGTAAAAAAATTGTAAATTTTGTTTATTTGCGGCATAATTAAAAATAGGTTGCCAATTTCTTAAATAATATACTTGTTAAAAAATTGGCTAAGATATTTGAGTTATTAGAGGTGAAAGAGGATGAGTCATTGCAAATCTGCCTACTTCTACTTCTATACTGTTGAATTTAAGTAACTCGTGTCACAATCAAAATATCCAGACTTAAAGAAACCTGCTTGCAGTATATTTTCAATTTTTGGTATAATGTATTGCTACGAATCTTTGTACTCCACAATGAAGTTCATGAAGTCTAAATATCGTTTATTATATTTTAATTATTAAATTTTGAAATGTGTATTTATTTGCATTTTCTCTCTCTTAATTTTTTTTTTTT
>KZ651155.1:75729-99698 GCA_001010745.2 Gerris buenoi | reverse complement strand
TCGGCACTTTTATAGAAAAGGGCCCCCCTTTTTCTTTTCAATCTAATATACTTTCTTACAACTTAATACACACTTTTTTAATAGAAAAGTGTGATATTCCTTTGTCCCAAAGCATATTGGACTGAATATCCCTTTGTCTTAATAGGTACTTAGACTAAGGTATATAAACTCTTTTGTATAAAAAACAAAAAGGGGGGCCCTTTTATATAAAAGTACCTAAAGAGATATTTACTGTTTAAATACATAGTAAGTTTTATGCAGTTATAATTTAAATAGGAAGTTTTGTGCTCCAGTATTCGTTACATACGTATGGCGCAAATGGTTTAGTATCTGGCTTACACCCAGTAGCCTCGGGTTCGATTTCAGCTTATGGCACATCAATTTTTAACGTTATAAATCATTTAGAGGTGGGTTGTTGTCGTCGTCGGGACACCACTCGATTATAAAAATGATTGTTCAAAAACTAATAATAGTTTTAGCGACAGACAGACAGACACAAGACTAAAAATGTTCCCTGGTGTTTGAAACAGATTGCTGTTTTGTAATTTTTAAAAGCGGAGACATAAATTTTTTTTCGTTCTCAAAAGTGAACACAATGCTTCCGTTACCTCCGGTAATGGAAGCATTGTGCTGATTTAGCTGAAAGGTTTTATTAAGAGTAGAATTACATTTTCACTTTAATCATAAAAGTAGCGCAATTACTTTGAAATCCATGCTATTTACTTTGCAACATGCAATAGTCTTTGGACCAAGACTTTTTTTTAATATTATATTAGACTTTTTAATTTTATACTTTTTTTTTTTAAGTACAAAAACAATTTAAAAGTTGTATGGGATGATTATCAGTTAAAACCAAATTTATAAGAGGGTGTCGTTGTCATTTGAAAATAAAATTATCTATTTTACTTTAGATAATACATATAATAATCTAGTTATTGCAGCACAATTTATCCATATAATTAAATAATATAAATAAATACATTATATACTCATGATATTATGGGTCGGTTTCAGAAAGGAGGTTTAACGCTAGTCCAGGACTAAATCAGTGATTTAGTCCAGGACTGAGAAAATCCGATTTCTAAGACGAGGTTTAAATCTGTTTTAACCTAGGACTAAGCACTTAACCTAGACCGGCTTCAGAGACAAGGATTAAACTCCATATTTAGCACTGGACTAAGATATTTGGGTTTAAAAGACGAGGTTTAAGCTAGTTCTAGACTAAAATTTAAACTAGGAATAAAGTTCTCGACTAAATCCTGAGTTAGGTNATTCTATTAGGAGACAGTGGATACGAATGTTGTGGGTACAGTAATACATTTTATACTGTAATTTATTAAATCCAATAATCAGGCCCCGATTTACCAATGGGCAGACTGGGTAATTGCCCAAGGTGGCAATTTCTGGGGGGAAATTTTCGGATAATTTTGTTTATTTTTATGATAATTATTATTCCCAGAAAAACAGTAAAAAAAGTGTTAGCCACGTATTTTTCCGAAGTTCTTACAGAGTTCGCTAAGAAAAAAATCAAGAAGATGGCCCATGTATTTGTCCATTTGCTTAATTTTTTGACTTACTAACTCTGGGGTTAAATAGTGGTTTACTTTATGTTTTTTGGGGTGCTGAACACGAATCTGAAGTTGTCCAACAAAATTTCCCACGGCAAATATGAGAAATCATCGAAAAACTACTAAAAAATAATTTTTTTTTATTGGTTTTCAGCTTATAACTTGCAAAGCAATCTATTAACGCAAAAAGTGGACTAGTAGTAAAATAAAAAGGAGAAAATAATCTACAATTTATGTCTATAACATTTATTTGTACGTCGTACGGTTTTCATGCCAATGGGAGTTGAAATATTGGGAAGGTGTGTATAAAAAAAAAAAAAATATGGGGTGGATTTTGTGGAAATATGGGGAAGTGGATTTTGCCATGCGAGCTCTTAGACACAGGCTCTATTATTATTGTTGGTATTTTTCAAAAATTATTGATTGCCTGGTTATTTCAACCTTTTTTTGCATAGAAACCATTCGACTTACAAAAAAATGGCAAAGAGATAATTTGTAGGTATTTTTCTCTTCTTTGTTTTACTACTTCTCCACTTTTTTCGTAAATAGCTTGCTTTGCAAGTTATAAGGCGAAGAAATCCACTAAAAAAATAAAAGAAGATAGTGGTTTTATGATGATTTCTCATATTTGCGTGTAAAATTTTTGTTGGACAACTTCAGATTCGTGTTCAGCACACCGAAAAACATAAAATTGACTGCCAGCGCAGTCCGGCCACCAACTGTTTACACTTCAGCACTCTCCAAGCCTTTCCAATATTTCAACTCCCATTGGCATGAAAACCGTACGACGTACAAATAAATGTTATAGACATAAATTGTAGATTATTTTCTCCTTTTTATTTTACTAATAGTCCACTTTTTGCGTTAATAGATTGCTTTGCAAGTTATAAGCTGAAAACCAATCAAAATTTTTTTTTTTTAGTAGTTTTTCAATGATTTCTCATATTTGCCGTGGGAAATTTTGTTGGACAACTTCAGATTCGTGTTCAGCACCCCAAAAACATAAAGTAAACCACTAACAACAATTACACCAGAACTTTCCACTTCAAAATACCATTTGACTGGACTAAGATAAGGTTTAACACAAGGATTAGCTTAGTCTCGGACTAAAGTTAGCCCGGGTTTATTTAACCTACGGGTTAACTAGTGTGCGACTTTAGTCAAACACTGAATTGATTAAAACAAATAAAAAGTATGTTTTATGATAGATTTTATCGTATCTTACTTAATAGGAACACATTTTATTAACATCGATTAATTCATTTATTGAGAATAATAGTTTGACACAAAAATACATTGTAAACAAATCAAATATATGTCATTTTAATCAATTCAGTGCTTCCTATATGTAGGGGGAAAAATATCCCTGCGTGTTTGACTTAGTCGTGGACTAGTTAACCCGTAGGTTAAATAAACCCGGACTACCTTTAGTCCGAGACTAAGCTAATCCTTGAGTTAAACCTTTTCTCTGAAATCCAATATTTAACCCCAGAGTTAGTTAGTCCTCGACTAACGCTAGTCGCGGACTAGTTAAACCCTGCTTTCTGAAACCGACCCTATATTTTTTAAATCTGACAGCTTGTGAAAATCGAAAAAAATGGGAGGAAAGCGAATGAGAGCTTGAGATTTTGGCGGGTAATAGGTCGGGCCATGATGCAGCCCCACCCCTCATTCCGGCCTAGTGGCTTTTATTCTTCTCCCCCATAGGTTAGATAATCTAAGCTGTCAGATTTAAAAAATATAATATTATGAGTATAGTTGTTTATTTATTAATATGTTATTTATTAAAATTAAAATTTCCAATATTTCCTTCAATGACATAATTAAAGAAATTAATATTTATACATTTCTGCGTCACGAGCGGTCAAGATCTACCAGTTTGACATAATAAGATAAACAAAGAATAAATAAAAAAAACAAGCGCACCAAAAATAAATCTCTGATTTTGACAGTAGCAGTACTCCGCGTGAAGTCACCACCGGGCAAAACATGTTGGTCTCAGGGTTGTTAAGGCAGATAAAAGGAGGGGCGGGTCTATATATATACATGGTCTAAGGGGGTAATGTAGGTGTTTCCTTTTCTTCCCAAAATAAACAAGGGGTTGAAAAATTCTTGTGAAAATCAGCGCTATCTCTTGAGAAAAGGTTACAACACCTCACTCCCGCGGGATCTTAAGACAGTTATCGATTTTAGGCATGTCCATTGTTGTCATTCAAATTATGTCAGAATCTTTATTATCTTGTTGTTTGTAGATCATAGAGTTTGTTTTTCTTAATTTTCGCTCTTTTAAAATCGTGAAATAAGGTAGAATAGACTTTATTTGCAGTATGCCTGTGGATGTTACTAATCAGTTAATATTTGATTTCTGTTTTATCAAGGGTCGTATAGATACAGTTGTCAAGTGTATACCGGCAAAGTTTAAAAAGTAAAAATATTATTGCTTATAGAAGTTGTTTAATAAATTAATGGAATTGGTGCCAGTGTTAAAACAGTTATTAGTAGCTTTGTTGTGTTCGATAGCAAATGTCATAGCAGGCTCGTTAATGGGGTGGCTGTCACCAGTTTTGTTAAAGATAAGTGAAACCGGACAACCGATGGAATTAACAGATTTCCAGATATACTGGATAGTATTGCTTCTTTATTTCGGAAATTTTGTCAGTCCTATTCCGGCAGGATATATGATGGATCACGTCGGTCGAAGAAACACACTTCTGATACTCTCTTGTCTTCCTATGTCTGCTTGGATCTTGATATACTTCGCTCGAAGTGCAGAGGTATTTTATGGGGCCAGATTCTTGTCAGGCATGTGGAACGGAGTCGTCAGTACCATTGTTCCGGCATATATAGCGGAAATATCCCAGCCAACAATCCGAGGATTTCTTACGGTGGTCTGTTATCTGATGGGGAGTATCAGCATGCTATGCGTATTCGTGGTCGGGCCTCTAGTTAGTTACGAAACGTTAGCTATGATATTTGGTGTATTTCCTCTCGTATTTGTCTGCACTTTTTCGTTTGTGCCAGAAAGTCCTCATTACCTTATCATGAGGAACAAGAGACAAGCAGCTGCTAAAGCTTTAATGTGGCTCAGAGGAAAAAGCGAAGAAGGCATCAGAGCCGAACTGAACTACCTAGATAAAGATATTCCAAAGGAGATGAAAGTCGGTGGATCGTTCAAGATCTTGTTTAGTAAAAAAAATAGACGAGCACTTGTAATGGTGGAGATCGTGACGATGCTTCAAAGCATATCCGGTTTAACTGCACTGATCGGATTCGCGGCTGTTACGTTGCCTCCCGAGGGTGCGGGTTCTCACAGCCTGAACGACTGCATTATCACTATAGGATCACTGTGGGTAATGGGCGTTTTTTTAGCCGCTCTTCTGATAGATATCGTCGGAAGGAAGCGTCTCCTTATAGCGTCTTCAGCAGGTTCTGGAATCACCATGTTCACCGCGGGTCTGTGGTTCCTCCTCAACGACCTGACTACAGTGGACGTCTACACATTTTATTGGATTCCATTTGCCGCAATTTTATCGTTCGCAGTGACTTTTAGTGTAGGTCTCGGGCCTGTTCCGGGAACGATTCAAGGCGAAGTCTTCCCTTCTAACGTCAAAGCATTAGCATGCGCCGTAACTTCCGAAGTAATATCTCTAAAGTCATTCATATTGTACCAAATGTACTTCCCTTTAAAACAGGAAGTCGGCCCTTTTCTAATTTTCTTTATCTTCGCCACTGCCTGCTTCCTTTGCTTGCTGTTCACGATCTTCTTCGTGATTGAAACAAAAGGCAAAACTCTGAATGAAATTCACGAAGAATTGGGTGTCGAAGAATAACACCTTCAAATTTATTAACATTTTAGAGAGTAAATAGAAAATTATTAAAATAATTTAGTGGACTGATCTTTCGGGGGAAAAAAAAATGTTTAACGCAATAATAAAAAACGAAGTCAGTCTAATATTTTCTGCAATAATGTTTAATCATATTAGGTAATATAAAATTTAATTAATGAACAATTATGTGATACAAAAAAGTAGGGCTTACCTTGACACCTTGTAATCATTAGTATGGCATGTAATCATATATGGCATGTATTCTTTTATCACACAACGTAAAAACACTCTCTCTTATCATATCATCCAAACAACTTCCAGTCTGTAGTAGATACAGAGAGAGGCGCGATTTATGTTACTCAAATAAAATATATAATATAGATATAAACAATGTAAATACAATACAAATATAAACTTTTTAAAAAAACACACTTTATTATTTATTTCAACATTAATAATCAAAGTTGTTATCAATATAAAAGTAAGTGTCTGTCCGTCACATGCAGATTATCCTAGTGTTAGTTTGTAGCAGTTGCAGTTTTAAGGGAATATAACTCTTCCCGCTCTTGTTGGAGGTTTTGGGGAAGAATTGCCCAAAACAGGAACCTATTGATTAAGTTTAAAGAAAAAAAATCTTTTTACAATATTTTATATAGATTACTTATAATATTACTGTAAATATTAAGATTATTGATATGATTACGTTATAGACATCAAATTGTTCAAAATTTATCGGTATATTTAATAACAAATGCTTGTGATAGGCTACCTGATGAGCCACTTTACTTAACTTTAAGTTCGCAGGATCCAATTCTAATTCTTTTTGTCTTACATTCATTTGAATTTTGTTTGATAGTTTTACTATAGGAATTTTAAAGTCTTTCAATTCTATTTTTATATTAGAAAAAGATCTAAGTATAATCCTTAATTGTGTAGAGGATCCTTTTAGGGTAAGAATAAAAAGCTGACTAAAACTGCTTCATAATGAGTGGCAACGTTTCGGCTTACTCAAGCCATTTTCGAGCCTAGAACAATAATTTATTGTAAGAAAATAACATATAGCACTATCTTCAAAGTTAGTGACACCTTACAAAATAACTCGAGTAATTACCTCTAAATGACATTACTAAAAGCTGAAGAGTTGTGTGAAAAAAGAAGTCAAATTTTAAGGAGAACTTGTAGTTCACCACGTCAAATTCCTATAAACATTAATATAAGGTAATAGTCAAAAATTAAAATTTAAACAGCTCAGTAAGGTAAAAATATGAGAAATTTTAAACACTAAGTGACGGCTCAACAAGTAATAATTAATAAGACATAATGAAAGACGATTTACCATGCATAACAAAGGTGACCTAAGCAGACCTGATAAAATTATCACTATAATTAAAAAACATCGATAAAGATCCTAGGTGGACAACATGCACAGAAAATCATAACAATACTAACAATAACTAAAAACTCTATCACAGCAAGAATTAACAATAAGTAACAATTAAAATAAATAAAAGTTTATTACTAAAATTTTTTAAAGAAAAACAACACGTCCTGTTATCAATAGTATTGATAAGGACCCGGCTAAAAAATTCCAGGTTATCCACCTTGAAAAGGATAATTTAGATTTTGAGGCAGCTTCAATTAACTACAAAAACTGAATAATTACAAAGTGTACATAATGTTCAAAGCAAAAATGTATAAGTAAAAATATATATAAAACTATATCGTCTGAAGCGGCAAATTTTGTGGCGGGAGATTTGAATTAACATGGTAAACTCCACTATAAAACTTATTTAAAGACCTCGAATCGGTTTTAAGGTTGACTGTGGTCTCCGTATTAATGGCAATGTTGAGTGCTTCGATCATCTTCCTCCTGTTGGTATTGTTTTCCCTGCCTATTATTTTAGTGTCTTCAAACTTGAACGTATGGTGTGTGGCAAGAGAGTGGCTAGACAAGGCTGTATTTGCGTTGCCCTTAAGTTGGTCATAGCGATGTTGCTCTAATCTGTGCTTAAGGAGTTGGCTGCTTTCCCCTATGTAGCTTTTGTGACACTGTCCGCACGGGATCTGATAAATCGTGCCAATTGCGTTGTCAATGGGAATCTTATCCTTAAGATTGTGGAACAATTTATCGGTCTTATTCTGGGGTTTATGTCCTACAGTAATATTGTCACAATCAAATTTATGCAGAAGTTTCTGCGTAGTTTCTGATAAGCCCCTAATATAAGTTAAACCAACGAATTTCTTAATAATATTTGTAGTCTCTGGGATAACGGGTTTTGGATTGATGTTGGGGTTAATATTTTTATACCACAACTTTTTAACAATATGACTAGGGAAGAAATTATCTTTCAGTTTTGAGAAAATCTTGGCACGGATGTTATTCATATGACATTTGTCGGTAAGGGAGATGGCTCTAGTAATAAGGTTATTTGCACTATTTAAAATTTGGTGGGAAGGGTGACAAGATCTGTAATTAATGAATCTGTTGCTTTTAATATCCTTCTCATACCAAGCAGTGGTTAAGTTACCTCCTTTGCCTCTGAAGATGGTCATGTCCAAATAATTGATCATATCCTTCTTTTCAGTTTCAACTGTGAATTGTAGCCGGTGATGGAAGTTGTTTAATTTATTTAGGATAACATCTACTTCGCTTTTCTTAACTATCAGAAACAAATCATCGATATACTTGGTGATGATAGTTGGATTGAAGTCCTTTAAAATATTCTTAAGGATGTGGTTTAAGACTAAACCACTAACATTCACGGACATGGCTCCACCCATGGGTATACCATGCTTTTGGGCATAGAATTGGGAATTAAATTGGAAAGTACCATTGTTCAAAATGAGTTTAAGGCAATCAATGTATAAGTTTACGTCTTTTATGGGTGTGTGAGGTAGAATGTGTTCCCATTCAGATCTGACTATTTTGTAAAACAATTCTAAAGGTACATTAGTGAACAATGAGATCACATCAATTGAAATCATAATTTCATCAGGATGGATACGTATATCGGAAAGTTTGCTTTTTAGTTGTTGGGCGTTGGATATATCGTAAGGATTGTTATTATTGAGAGGGGTAAGGTGAGGGTTACAAAATTTGGCCAGCTTTTCTAAGGGGGAGTTAATTTGAATAATGATAGGTCTTAAAGGTAGATTAGGCTTATGGGTTTTAATCAGACCATAAATCCTAGGACGGTAAGTATTATTGGCATTCAAAAAGGTCTTCTTTTGTTTACTAATAAAATTCTTTTCAGAAAGTTTGTTTAATAGAGCTTTATATTGTTGTTATCAATATAAAAGTAAGTGTCTGTCCGTCACATGCAGATTATCCTAGTGTTAGTTTGTAGCAGTTGCAGTTTTAAGGGAATATAACTCTTCCCGCTCTTGTTGGAGGTTTTGGGGAAGAATTGCCCAAAACAGGAACCTATTGATTAAGTTTAAAGAAAAAAAATCTTTTTACAATATTTTATATAGATTACTTATAATATTACTGTAAATATTAAGATTATTGATATGATTACGTTATAGACATCAAATTGTTCAAAATTTATCGGTATATTTAATAACAAATGCTTGTGATAGGCTACCTGATGAGCCACTTTACTTAACTTTAAGTTCGCAGGATCCAATTCTAATTCTTTTTGTCTTACATTCATTTGAATTTTGTTTGATAGTTTTACTATAGGAATTTTAAAGTCTTTCAATTCTATTTTTATATTAGAAAAAGATCTAATAGTCCAGGAGATAGCGTGCAAAAAAGTGTCTGACTAACATCAAGCTAGAATTTTGCATACAAGTCAATCTTTTAGCGCCTTTTAAGAATATGTGGTTGGCTAAGTTCGTCTGCGGGACATAGCTTGGCAATAGGCGTTTGAAAAAAAAAAAACCGGCGGAGAGCGGCCATGTCTCACCAAAAATGGTGGACAATGTGATTTTCGTGATCCTGACTACAAAATTAGTTAGTAGACCAAAAATCAAGTTGATGTTAGTTTGTCCCTTGACAAGCGACAACGTTTATTTTTAGTAATATTTTAATAACTACCTTATCAAGTGTGAAAATAACATCGACTTGATTTTTGGTCTACTAACTAATTCTGTACTCAGGATCATGAAAATCACATTGTCCACNCACGTCAAATTCCTATAAACATTGATATAACGTAATAGTCAAAAATTAAAATTTAAACAGCTCAGTAAGGTATAAATAATGAGAAATTTTTAACACTAAGTGACGCCTCAACAAGTAATAGTTAATAAGACATAATGAAAGACGATTTACCATGCATAACAAAGGTGACCTAAGTAGAGAAAGGTGACCTGATAAAATTATCACTATAATTTAAAAAACATCGATAAAAATCCTAGGTGGACAACATGCACAGAAAATCATAACAATACTAACAATAATTAAAAACTCTATCACAGCAAGAATTAACAATAAGTAACAATTAAAATACATAAAAGTTTATTACTAAAAATTTAAAGAAACCAACACGTCCNGTGAAAATAACATCGACTTGATTTTTGGTCTACTAACTAATTCTGTACTCAGGATCATGAAAATCACATTGTCCACCATTTTTTGTGAGACATGGCCGCTCTCCACCGGTTTCTTTTTTTCAAACGCCTACTGCCAAGTGCCAAGTTATGTCCCGCAGACGAACTTAGCCGACCACATATTCTTAAAAGGCGCAAAAAGATTGACTTGTATGCAAAATTCTAGCTTGATGTTAGTCAGACATTTTTTTGCACGCTATCTCCTGGACTATAAGTATAATGTTGTTAAATTTTATTGTACATTAATTTTCTAATTCAATTAAATACGTTACACATAAAAATTAAGATTCCTTGTCATTATCGCAATTTTCATAAACCAATACTTTATCAGTTGCAATTATCTTTATAATATACTTTAATGTTAACAATAGTTACATGACATGATGTATTATGATTTTCAAGTACATTAACTAATTTATTGATTAGTTGTTATTAATTACTAATTTATAATCATTAAGTTATTACAAAGAAAATATTTATCTTTTGTCTTCTTACATACAATATTAGTACAAGCAAAATAATTCTTTTACAATAAAAAAAATACTCACTTCTAGGTATAATTGTCTTATAATTATTATTTGATTTATCCAATACAGGAATTGATGAAAGTGAATAAAAATTAAAATCATAATTACTTAAAGGTAATTCTAAAAGAAATATAATTTTATTTTGTTTTTAATAGCACTTAACATTAATAATGATACCAAAAGATTTTCTTTAGTTGGTTCAAGAGGGAATTCATTATGTTCTAAAGAATTATTCGCAAGCTTCAAGGCGTTTAAAAGATCCTCAGCTTTTAAGGTAGAGTTATGAAAAAACATTCATCTTTGCAATAGCAAAGATCGCATTTTCTATAGTTACAAGAACGTCATAAATAGTTTTCAAGTTAGATATAGTAGTTGCTGAAAAATAAGTTGTACTGCAAATTCATCAAAAAGTGAGTGAGTTCAGATGCATTTGTTATATTCTCAAACAATGTTATCTCTAATAAACAGCTTGGTTTTCCGGTGAAATCCGCGTCTTGGAGGGGATGAAGTCTGACGTTTCGCTTCCACTACTGGAAGCATCTTCAGGGGTGTGGTGCATCGTGATGTCTAATTGACTTGTTAATTAACTGACGACTGGAGTGAAGGACGGTGTATTTATAGTTGCTTTCTGGAACGTAGATTATATCTGAATTCCCCGGGGGTTCCTTGGCTCAGGTTTATCCTTTGTCGGGATGACGCAATCGGGAAGGTGTCGACTTTGAGGAGCGGGTGATGTTTGAAGTCGAAAGTGACCACAGCGCCGCGCCGCTTCTTGCTTTCTCCTTGGCACAGGTGCTAACGAGCGGTTTCCAGGTCCGGAAAGATTGAATCCATCCTCTCTGTTGAAGTTTTCCCGTTGTTTCTCGATCTCGATAGCCTCCCTTACTACCCTGTTGTGATACATGTTGACCGAAGCAAGTACTCGTATGTCCTCATATTTTATGAGATGGCAGGTTTCATCAGAATGTTGTGCAATCGCTGACCTGTGATCGTTGTTCTTCACTGCTCTTACGTGTTCTTGTAGGCGGATAGACATCGATCTTCCGGTTTGTCAGATGTAGTTTTTGCCGCAACTACAGGGAATCTGGTAGACACCGCAAGTTTTGAGATGAAGTTGATCTTTCGGCGATTTCAGGAGGCCTCTGGTGGTCATGTGGACGTTGAATGTGGTTCCGATGCCGTGCTTTCTGAGAATCCTGCTTATCTTATCTGTCGTTCCTTGGATGTAGGGGAGATAAGCCTTCCGTCGGTCTTCCGCTCTTTCTGCTGGGGTGCGTTCCTTGGTGATCTCCTCGCGGCGGATGGTTCACATTACGTCTTCCTTCTTGAAGCCATTCTTTGCTAGGGCTGACTTGAGGTACTGATTCTATAGGTAGATATTAATAATTTCTATAAAAAAATGCAACAAAACAAAATTTTCGATTTTCAGGGTTACGAGGTATTGCAGGTAAACAGTCGATTTGATATTTTAAGGAAAATGCAAAAATCAGATGATTCAATATTAAGGATTTTGTATGTAACCTCAATGTAATGTAATCTTCCAGTCAGGTTATTAAGAAATTAATTTTTAAATGTTATTGAACAAAGCGCTGTGAGACTTGCTTAAAAATCTTTGAGAAGAGTAAATACCTATTAAATTTAACCTTTTATATTTTTAAGATGGTGGCCAATTAAAAGGATGACTCAAAAAAGGTTTTACTCCACATAGCTTGTTATACATCGGTCTTAAGGTCTTAAAATAATTCGTAACAATTAAAATATTTCACTTGATATTTTTAATAAGGGTTTGCCTATTTCGATGGACGACTAAAGAAAAAGTTTTAGTCAGCATTTGTTATACATTATTTAAAGGTATTTGTATTTTAAAGAAAGGTTGCGACGGGGATAATCTTTATTTAAAAAATCGGTCGGAGACAACTCAGACAAACTTTCTCATATACGAGTTCATTAGCCCAGTGTTCCCATTTATTAGTTTTCGTATGTACATTTAATTACTAGGCATCGCCTGGCTCTATTATTGAAGCGAGCATAGTAGAACAAATAATAAATGATTAATCATGATGAGTTGATATTTAAAGAATATGCTAGTAATAGAGAGGCGTGCAGTGGGGGAGAAGGAGAAGGGCTCTTCTATTCCTTAACTCTTCTACACGTCCCGGTCATTCCTCTCCGATTATTATAAAATGTATCACTTCGCAACGCAAAAACTACTGTATGTATCAAGTTGAAATGTTACATGCCTGTTTCAATTGTGCATTAGACGGCATACATGGAGTTTTATTAAAATCGTTACGTTAGAACGTAAGATATCGGTAAAAAGGTTGTTTTCTCTATTTTAAACGTTTAGGTCCGCTTTATTAGTTTTAGTGATCTTTATTAATTCCTAGCGGTGCCATTGTTGAATTTACTAAAACATTTTATTTGAAAAAAATGTTCGTCTCCTCGAATAGGTGATGATAGAATTTTTTTCTATCCTGAAATTCCAATTTTAAATTTGAAGCTCAAGTTTACGCGTTTGCGCTCGCTTCAATTACTGAGCATTTCATTAAAATATACCATAAAAATAACTTAAAAATAACCCTGGCTCTCTCCGTCCGCATTTTAAGATATTTTCTCCGGAATTAGTTTTTCCCGGGAAAACGGCTTATATTGTTAGATTCGTATTTAAATCGGCTATATTTTAGAATTTTTTCATCAAAATCGTCGAAACCGTTTTCGAGAAATAATTATTTTTCACGTTTTTTCAGAGTTTTTGGGAGGTAGCGCCACCAAATTTGAAGCTAAAATTCATTTCACGATTTCGCCTCGGGGTATGATTTGTCTGAAGGTGTATGTCAAATTTCGTCAAAATCGGCCCAGTAGTTTAGGCTCCAGGCGTCTGCACAGACGACAGACAGAATTTTTTTAAAAACCACTTTTTTAAGCTCAGGGGATCTCAAAACGTGTAAATCCATATGAGAATGGAAAAAGACTAGGGGTTCATCCCTATACTCGCTCGTCGCCGCTGCGCGACCGCCGCCTTGAACCTTCGCTCAAATGACACATTTGCTTCTTTACAAAACTTTTTTTTTAAAAAAATTGACGCTCGCTTCGCTCGCTAAATACAACTTGACCATATCATTTGCAGATAACCTTTATTAAAATAAAGGATTTGGCAAGCTCGCTACGCACGCATGTTTATACAGCATTTGTAGATAATTTACATATTATTATTCAATAGAAGTATTTCAGGCTCGCTGGGCTCAATATAATGTTATTGCAGGCTCGCTAGGCTCAATATTATGTTATTGTAGGCTCGCTATACGCTCACCTATTTATGCAATAAATCCTCCTACAATATTTTTTCCAAATCAAGTGGCTACCTGTCAAGTGACAAACTAACATCATCTAGATTTTGGGTCCACTAACTAACTTTGTACGCAGGTCATGAAAATCACATTTTCCTCCAGAAGGGAGGAAACATTAACTTTCCACCCTAGTTTATAGGGAGAAAAGGATCCCATTACCGCCTAGTTGTGAAAATCGTGGCGGAAAGTAGAAATCGTGGCGGAAAGTAAAAATCGTGGTGGAAAGTAACAGTAGAGCCAACTTATTATTCTTAAAAAAATCAGTGTTGCCTGTTTCGTAACTAATAGCATTTTTTTTTAACTCAATGACTCGACAGGTTAAAAGCTTTTTTATTAAATATTACAGAGTTTAAATGACACGTACTTTTGATTGCCGTGATACTTTAATTTTTATCGTCATTTTAAAATGTCGTATGACTTCATAACTGAGTTTAAACAAAACTTATAGAAAAGAGTCCTTGTAGAAAAGAGGTAGGTTACATCCCATCAGGTTATATTATTGTTTTTGATTTCTCGTATTTTAGAGATAAACACAAATAAATTAAATATTATTCAGTTAGTCATTTTGTAGTACATTTTGTGTATTATTAAACATTTGAGTTATAGAGTTATTATTATAATTACATAGTTATTGAAAGTTATCAGGGCCGCCCTTAGGCAGGGGCAACCGCCCCGGGCCCCGCGCTTTTAGGGGCCCGAGGAAAATTTTTTATGTTTTCTTTGATTTCTATAATAACTTTAAGTTATTATAGAAATCAAAGAAAACATAGTTGGAATTGATGAATTGCACATTTAATTTACATTATTTTTTTCTACAATAAGATGTTATAAAACTTTTTTTTTGTTTTGTTTTTAAAAGTCGTTAAACAAATTAAAGGTATAAACATTTGTAAACTTAGTTTTTAATACCTAAATAAATTGATAAATCGAAATCTTAGGTTTGTTTGTGTTGTTTTCCACCCTTCTGGAGGAAAAATCTTGTACGGACCACGGGAGCAAAAAGTCATAGCACCCTCGCTATAATTAACTCCCTCGGCTATGCCTCGGGATTAAACTTCATGGTTCCCTCGGCTGCGCCTCAGGAACCAACTAAATAACTCCCTCGGCGTCGCCTCGGGATTTAGACAGTATGGTTCCCTCGGCTTCGCCTCAGGAACCAACAATAATGCTCAGGGAGTAATGACATTGTTTCCTCCCTTGGTGCGTAAATAACTATTTCCACCAGTATTGGTGACGGATAGCCGCTCTCCACCGGTTTTTTTTTTTTTTTTTTTTTTTTTGCAAATGCCTATTACCAAGCTAAGTCCCAAACCGAAGACGAACTTAGTATACCATATATTCCAGCCTAACTTGTACCCAAATTTATAGCTTGATATTAGAGAGAAACATTTTCATCTGTACGCTATCTCCTGAACTAATGACGTATTACATCAAATAATTTATAGCTAATTTTAGTTTGATTAAAAATAAGTCACCTTTTCAGTGAAAAATTTCTTGGTTGCTATATTGAAAACAGATTATGCCCGATATAAGAGCACCATTCTACGCGAGTTCCTTATGCACCACATCACTTTTTTCTTTAACTATAGTCAAAAGTCAAATGAGAAAGTTTAAATTCTTTCTGTCACATCATCAAGAATACATAATATTTATCAAATACTTCAATTCTTGCTTTTATTCATTGAAATACATAGGTGCATTGAAACGCATTCGTAAATACCCACCCCACAAGTATTCTTTTTTATAAAATATGTTTTCTTGAACCACTATCACTGCAGTGATAGGAAAATCCAAAAAGCTAATAAACAAGAATATCAGCTTAATAACTATTCTTCATTGAGTAAAATCGCCCTTAAGTAGTATTAAGAAAGTTATCTATTTCAGGCTCGTCCATTGTTGTCATTGAAGTTATGACAGAATCATTATTATCTTGTTGTTTGTAGATCATAGAGTTGGCTTTTCTTAATTTTCGCTCTTTTAAAAGAGAGAGAGATAAGTTGAATAGACATTATTTGCAGTATGCCTGTGGATGATACAAACCAGTTAATATTTAATTTCTGTTTTCTTAAGGGCTGTATAAATTCGGTTGTGAAGTGTATTTCAGCAAAGTTTAGAACATAAAAAAATTACTACTTATAGAAAGTGGTTTAATGAATTTATGAAATTGGTGTCAGTGTTAAAACAGTTATTAGCAGCTTTGTTGTGTTCGATAGGGTATGTTATAGCAGGCTCGTTGATAGCGTGGCCGTCACCAGTTTTGCTGAAGGTACGCGAAACCGGACAACCGATGGAATTAACAATTATTCAGATATCGTGGATAGTATCGCTTCTCTTCGTCGGAAGTTTAGTCAGTCCTATTCCGGCAGGTTATATGATGGATTACTTCGGTCGAAGAAACACACTTCTGATACTCTCTTGTCTTCCGATGGCTGCTTGGATCATGACATACTTCGCTCGTAGTGCCGAGGTACTTTATGGGGCTAGATTTTTGGCAGGCATGTGGATCGGAGTTGTTAGTACCGTTGTTCCGGCATATATAGCGGAAATATCCCAATCCATAATCCGAGGATTTCTTATGACGGTCTGTTATCTAATGGGGAGTATCAGCATGCTAAGTGTATTCGTGGTCGGGCCTCGCGTTAGTTATGAAACGTTAGCTATAATATTTAGTGTATTTCCCTTCGTATTTGTCTGCACTTTTTCTTTTATGCCAGAAAGTCCTCATTACCTTATCATGAGGAGCAAGAGACAAGCAGCCGCTAAAGCTTTGATGTGGCTCAGAGGAGAAAGTGGAAAAGCCATCAAAGTTGAACTGAAGCGCCTGGTTAAAAATATTCAAAAGGAGATGGAACCCGGTAGATCGTTCCGAATCTTGTTTAGTAAAAGATATAGACGAGCACTTGTAATGGTGAAGATCGTGACGATGCTCCACAACATGTCCGGTTTAACTGCACTGATCACATACGTGTCGACTACGTTGCCATCGGAGGGTGCTGGTTCTCTCAGCCTGAACGACTGCATTATCACTATAGGATCACTGTGGGTAATGGGCGTTTTTTTATCCGCTCTTCTGATAGATAACGTCGGAAGGAAGCCTCTCCTTATAGCGTCTTCGGCAGGTTGTGGAATCGCCATGTTCACCGCGGGTGTGTGGTTCCTCCTCAACGACCAAACTACAGTGGACGTCTACTCATTTTATTGGATTCCATTTGCCGCAATTTTAGTATATTGTGTGACATTCAGTGCAGGTCTAGGTCCAGTTCCTGTGACGATCCAAGGCGAAGTCTTCCCTTGTAACATCAAAGCCTTAGCTTGCGCCGTAATTTCCGAAGTAATAGCGCTAAAGTCATTCATATTGACCCAAATGTACCACCCTGTAAAACAGCAAGTCGGAACTTTTGTCATTTTCTTCGTCTTCTCCACTGCCTGCTTAATATGCATGCTGTTGACGATCTTCTTAGTGATTGAAACAAAAGGCAAAACTCTGAATGAAATTCACGAAGATTTGGGCTGACAACGAATAACACCTTCACTCTAATAATCTGTGCAATCGTTTTTAATCATATTAGGTAATAACAAATCGGGTTAACGAGGGTCAGTTGACATTGTCATTACCCGAAAGCATAGTTTTATTTAACAATTAAAAAAAAATATATACTGTGCTTAAAATTCTTAATAAACAACTATATGTAATTAAAAAAGTAGGGCTTACCTTGACACTATGTAATCATTAGTATGTCTGCAGAAGCAGTGAATCAGGCGATTAATTGTGATACTATGGCTGTACTATGGCATTTCTTACATCAAACAACGTAAAAACACTCTCGCTTAACATCCAAACAACATCTGCCGAGATGGCGAGCTCTGGTGTAGTATAGATACTGAGAGAGACGCGCGGGTTCAGCATCAAACAGATCCAACCTGCATTACCAACTAAACGAGAAATCATTGTGACCACCTTTACCCTTTGACTATCATTATTTCATTCTCCCCTTCACCTAGATAAATGTAAATTTCAAATTTTATATCACCATACATGTATTTAACTAATTTAAATTAATAATAACCTTGTTAATTACCTCATTAAAACCAATATTAATCTTATGTTTATTAAAATACATATTTTTAATTTATTGTTCTATTCGGCGTATCCCTTGAAAGAGGACTGAAGAGGAAAAAGTCGTTTAATTTGTGGGCCATCGAATGAATTTTAAAAAAAAGCTCGCTGCTAGTTCTTAAAATATTATAAAGGGTGCCCCAAAATTAACGCAAGATTTCAATTTAATAGAAAACACAGTTTTTAGTCTTTAGCTTGTGATTTTTTTTATTGAATCATAAAGTGCATAGGATAGAATTATTTATGGAATAACACATCGAGTAAATGTGCTTCACGGCTTTGCTGGCACATAAGAACTCTTTTGTCGGAATTTTCCGTGACCATTTTGCATAAATATTACTGAATTTCGTTGAGGCAGCGTTTAATTTCCATCTGTAATTCACGGGTTAGTTGCTTGCTGAGATTGTTTGTTGTGGGACCTTTGACTGCAAATAACCCCATAACAAGAAATCTAATGGTGTTAAATCACACGATCTAAAGGGTTAAATTAAATAAATACGTACATTAAATAAGTTAAATTAAATTAAATTAAACAAATTTATCGTGTTAAATGACGATAAATTATAAAAAAAAAAAAAAAAAATTAAAAAAAAAAAAAAANAAAAAAAAAAAAAAAAAAAAAAAAAAAAAAAAAAAAAAAAAAAACGTTGTTATATCGTGTAAAGCTCCATTTTATTTTTACCAACCCTAAACTTACAGCTGTCTTTATTTATTTTTTTTTTTTCAGGGTTGCCAATAATTTAATATACAAATGGCGGAAAATTGAAATCTTGCTTAATTTTGGACACACTTTATTTTAGGAGCGCATATATTATATATTAGGAATATTTTTGTTAATTTTATTTCTTTCTTGAAATCGTCTATTTATTTATTTTGACAAGAAAAATATTGTCTTGTTAAATTTGTTTCTAAGGTAAACTTTTACATTAGTTTCATAATAGTATTTGTATTTTTCCTGATATCAGTGACAGGGGCATCAGAGTTACGCTAAATGATGTTGAATTGAATGCTAGCAAAGAGGAAATACACAGTTACGTTCTGTACTGGCAGAATGTATTCTCTAAGGTGATACTGATGAAGTATGAACGCGACCATACCTATATTTTGTAAAAGTAAATTTTAAAAAAAATTAGTTTCTAGTATCTTGTGAATTTTACGTTTTCTTGATTTAAAAAAAAAAATTTAGAAAGACGTATTTTTTCCGCGGGAACGCATTTTCGGTGTTTTCAGTAAACACCGCGAGGGTCGAAAGGATTTTTTCCATAGGTTTTCTTGGTTTCTTCGAGTTCGAGAGCTAGGTTGATTTAAATAGTAAAGAAAAAATGTTTGGAAATCAACCCAAAAATAATAACTGTGAAGCTCACCAATTTTGAACAAAAAAAAGAAAAGAAAACGGCTTTCCCGAAAATTACCTATTCCATAAAGTCGGTTGAAAACAGAAAATAAATAATTAAAAAAATAGTAAGGTACTAAATTCAATTAATTTAATTCAAAAACTGATATATTTACAATTTAATAATAGTATGACATTCAAATATACTACAGCTACACCCCTTTGGACTTTGGCCATTAAGGGGGAGACATCGGCTAGATCAATGTTATTGACTGTACATATAATACGAGGGTCGTCTCAAAAGTAAGTTACTCTAATTTTTAAAATCTATTTGGAGCGCGGGGAAAGGTTTGGGAATCTCAGGGAAGTTTTGCGCGGGTGTAGTGGCAGCGCTGAAATATTCCCAGACGCGCATCACCCCCCTGCGGGATATCCACGCTCCAGCCGATATGGAGACTCCACTCGTTCCCAACGCCGATTGCGAGGTTGATGGTGTTATTCGTCATTCTGTGATGGGAAAACAACATTACACAATGAACATGAACAACGAAGCGGCAGCGGATGCCCATCCCCGTCCCGCACTGGAACTGTTGTCGAAGATGTTCGAAGAGTCGTGGACGCGGATCGGCGTCTAAAGGGGCCCACACACTTACAGTTTAACTGCAGGCCGTTATCTTATACGATTATCGTAAAACCAAAATCTCAGACCACCACACATTAACAGTCCACCGCCTGCAGGCAATCGTAAAGAACTACAGATCTGTGCCTGTATGCGCCACACACTGTGCGATGAGCGCCTGCAGGCCGAGATCTGACGATTTTTAACTGCAGTCCGACGGAGGGAAATAAACAAAATAAAGATGATTCACTCTACACGACTGCAGGCCGACTGATAGTGTAGGGCGACTTTGTCCTTGAGGCACAGGCCTGACAGACCACGGACTGTCGTCTCTCGTTCCATCCGATCCTCGCCTCAACCCTCCACACACCTACAGTTCACCTCCGACTGCAGTCCGTCATCTTAAGGAAAACTGACAAGTGTGTGGCCAAGCTCCGTGGACTGTCAGATCATTATCTTCAGTTAAACTGTAAGTGTGTGGGCCCCTTAACGGTTCATGAAATTCTTTGTGCGCCTTTTCCAAATGTTGAATTAAGCCGGGCTTCACTTCAAAGGATCATTACTGATGATCACGATTTATCAAAAGTGTATGCAAGATGGGTTCCACGCCTGCTTTCTGAACAACCCAAACAGCAGCGAGTTGATAATTTCAGCACATGGGATATTTTTGGACATCCACCTTATTTCCCAAGCGAATTTCAGTTGTTTCCGCAGCTGAAATAACAACTTGGGTGAAAACGCTTCGCAAATGAGGACGACCTTAAAGAAGAATTTCTGCGCAAGTTGGTTTCAATACTTTACAGCCTCCTTCAAAAAAACCGGCTAGCGAATACTAAGGTACTAAAGTAAACAATCACCAATCTAAACCGTTTAAACTTGGCACAATGGAACAACAATTATATTATTTGGTTAACAGCTTGGATGAGTTTGTTGGCCTGAATTAAAACTGTTCAAACCTTAAAAAAAATATTTCTTTTACCTTCTGAAGGATTTAACTTGAAATAAATCTGATTCCACCATTTAAAAGCCATAAATACTGCTCATTATTTGTATCTAGTGTTTGTGCACGTGTACAAATACGGCGGCTTTGGCTTATTAAAAATATTTTCAATGAAATTCTGGAGGCTTTTAATTTATTATTATGAATTAGGCTTTTATCTAAAAAGTAAAAAGAGGTATACAAATCAGTTATTTTTAGATACCAAAATGCCTTAAACGATATTTTTTAAAAAAAACAAATAAAACTGAAATCCACGTCCGAATATGTGTGACAGTAAATCTAAAAAGAATAATGAACAAGGATATTAGCTAAGCAACTACTTTTCATTGTGCAAAAGTACTTGCTTATTATTTGTAATACTTAAAATTATTACAAATGTTACCTATTTTAGGGACGTCCATTATGTTGTCATTGAAATTATGACAGAATCTTAATTAGCTTGTTGTTTGTAGATCATAGAGTTGGTTTCTCAATTTTTGATCTTTTTAGAAACGTGAGACAAGATTAAAAAGATTTTACTTGGAGTATGGCTGTGGATGTTACAAATCAGTTAATATTAGATTTCTACTACCTTAAGGGTTGTGTACATTCGGTTGTGAAGTGTATTTCGGCAAGATTAAAACCATATAATTCCTCAATAGTTATTATTGCTCAAAGAAAATTCAAAATAATATCTCTTTCCGGAATTGTGTACATTGCTTAATGGAAGTTGTTTAATGGATTTATGGCACTTGTGTCATTGTTAAAACAGTTATTGGCTGCATTGTTGTGTTCGATAGCGTATGTCATAGTAGGCTCGTTGATAGCGTGGCCGTCACCAGTTTCGTTAAAGGCAAGTGAAACCGGGCAACCGATGGAATTGACAATTATTCAGATATCCTGGATAGTATCGCTTCTCTTCATCGGAAGTTTAGTCAGTCCTATCCCGTCAGGTTATATGATGGATTACTTCGGTCGAAGAAATACATTATTGATACTCTCTTGTCTTCCGATGGCTGCTTGGATCATGATATACTTCGCTCGAAGTGCCGAGGTACTTTATGGGGCTAGATTCTTAGCAGGCATGTGGACCGGAGTCGTTAGCACCATTGTTTCGACATATATAGCGGAAATATCCCAATCCATATTCCGTGGATTTCTTATGACGGTCTGTTATTTGATGGGAAGTATCAGTATGCTAAGTGTATTCGTGGTTGGGCATCAAGTGAGTTACGAAACGTTAGCTATGATATACGGTGTTTTTCCTCTCTTATTTGTCTGCACTTTTTCGTTTATGCCCGAAAGTCCTCATTACCTTATCATGAGAAATAAGAGACGAGCAGCCGCTAAAGCTTTTATGTGGCTCAGAGGAGAAAGCAAAAAAGGTATCCATGCCGAACTGAAGCGTGTGGTCAAAGAAATTCGAAAGGAGATGGAACCCGGTAGATCGTTCCGGATCTTGTTTAGTAAACGATATAGACGAGCACTTGTAATGGTGGAGATCGTGACAATGCTTCAAAGCATTTCCGGTTTTACTGTACTGATCGCATACGCGTCGACTACGTTGCCTCCGAAGAGTGCGGGTTCTCTTAGCCCGAACGACCTCATTATCGTTTTTGGATCACTGTGGATAATTAGCGTTTTTTTAGCCGCCCTTCTGATAGATACCGTCGGCAGGAAACCTCTCCTTATAGCATCTTCGGCAGGTTGCGGAATCGCCATGTTCACCGTGGGTCTGTGGTACCTCCTAAAAAAGACTGCATACGAAAAGACTGCATTGGACGTGTACTCAATTTATTGGATTCCATTCGGCGCTATATTATTGTACGGAATGTTTTTCTGTGTAGGTATTGGTCCAATTCCTGGAACGATGCAAGGCGAATTCTTCCCATCTAACATCAATGCCTTAGCCGGCGCCGTTACTTCCGAGGTATTATCTCTCACGTCGTTCATATTCAACCAAATGTACTACCCTTTAAAAGAGGAATTCGGCTTCTTCGTCATTTTTTTCATCTTCTCCACTGCTGGCTTTATATGCTTGCTGTTCGCGATCTTCGTCATGATTGAAACGAAAGGAAAAAGTTTATATGAAATTCACGAAGAATTGGGCTGACGACGAACAACACCTTAAAATTTTAGTGAGAAAATATAACTGGTCTTTCGGGGAAAAAAATCGTTTTAACGCAAGAATTAAAGACGACGTCACTATAATAGTCTCTGCAATCATTTTTTTTATCATATTAGGTAAGAAAAAAGTGGGTTAATGTGGGTCAGTTGACATTAACACTGTCATTACCCCGAATATATGTGGTTTTATTTAACGATTAAAAAGAATTTTTGTGCTTAAAATTCTTAATAAACAATTATGTGATACAAAAGTAGGGCTTAACTTGACACTATATAAAAACATTGGTATTCTTACACCAAAACAACGTAAAAAACACTATCTCTTATCATATCAACATCTGGCTTAACATCCAAACAACATCTGCCGAGATCTGGTGTAGTAGATACTAGGTACTGATAGAGGAAGAGGCGCGCAGGTTCAGCATCAAAAAGATCCAACTTGCATTACCAAATATCAAGAAATCATTGTGACCTCCGTAGACTATCATTACCTCATTTCTCAAAAAAAAAACACTGCTAATTCTTAAAATATATTTTTTTTTAACACGTTATTTATTGACATAAGTAACAAACCATTTTTAGGGTTTTGTAGGCACTTCTCAAAATGCCGAGGGTGCCCTTATGCCGAGGGTGATGTGTCCGAGGGTTTTTTATAATTTTCGAGTGGGGTATCAAATGAAAGTTGCTGAATAGTAGGTTACGAATATATGAACATTTTTTTAAATTTTGCTTTCCTTATTGGTCAAATAAATCAAAATATACCCAAAATCCCCCCCCCTCAACCACTATATAACGGCTGGTCATAAAATTTCGAAATAATTCATGCATATACCTTATTAGCTGGCCACACACGAGCGGATTTTTACAACGGACCACGGACTTTTCCAACGGATTTGGGGAAATCCGCGGACCCGGTATGTGCGTTAGTGGAGAAACGAACGACAGGACCTTGTCCGCGGACATGAGAT
>KZ651155.1:43547-58906 GCA_001010745.2 Gerris buenoi | reverse complement strand
ATTGGATAAATTAGACCTAGTTGAACTTACTCGGGCAGTGGGAGACTTGGCTAAACCTATGATCTCACAACTTTTACGCGAGACGGCTTATTTGTGTTTTTATTGGGATTAAGTAATTAGAATACATCATATATTATCAATTCTTGAAATTATTACTTTAGATTTATAAAATTGGTTAAATTTAGAGCTATTCGTAAATACGTACACTTATGTCAACCACTATAGTAGTAATATATTATGTGATGCGAAAATCTAAAAAGAATACTGAACAAGGATATTAGCTAAACAACTATTTTTCATAGTTCAACCCCCCCCCCCCCTTAAAATTATTATTAAAAATATAATCTAATTTTAGGCGCGTCCATTATGTTGTCATTGAAGTTATGACAGAATCTTTATTATCATGTTGTTTGTAGATAGAGTTAGTTTTCTCTATTTTCGTTGGTTTTCTAAATATTTTATTTGCAGTATGGCTGTGGATGTTACAAATCAGTTAATATTTAATTTCTGCTATCTTAAGGGTTGTGTACATACGGTTTTGAAGTGTACTTCGGCAAGGTTTAAACAGGGTTTACAGATATTATTGCTCAAAGAAAATTTAAAACAATATATTTCCGGAATAGTTGAATTTATGGAATTTGAGTCAGTGTTAAGACAGTTATTAGCTGCTTTGTTGTGTTCGATTGGGTATGTCATAACGGGCTCATTGATAGCGTGGCCGTCACCGGTTTTGTTAAAGATACGTGAAACTGGACAACCGATGGAATTGACAGTTATCCAGATATCTTGGATAGTATCGCTTCTCTACTTCGGAAATTTTGTCAGTCCTATTCCGGCGGGTTATATGATGGATTACTTCGGTCGAAGAAACACACTTCTGATACTCTCTTGTCTTCCGATGGCTGCTTGGATCATGACATACTTCGCTCGTAGTGCCGAGGTTCTTTACGGAGCCAGATTCTTGGCAGGCATGTGGAACGGAGCCGTTAGTACCATTGTTCCGACATATATAGCGGAAATATCCCAATCCATAATCCGAGGATTTCTTACGGTGGTCTGTTATCTGATGGGGAGTATCAGCATGCTAAGTGTATTCGTGGTCGGGCCTCGAGTAAGTTACGAAGAGTTAGCTATGATATACGGTGTTTTTCCTCTCGTATTTGTCTGCACTTTTTCGTTTATGCCCGAAAGTCCTTATTACCTTATCATGAGGAACAGGAGACGAGCAGCCGCTAAAGCTTTGATGTGGCTCAGAGGAAAACGCGGAAAAGCCATTAATGCCGAACTGAAGCGTGTGGTCAAAAATATTCAAAAAGAGATGAAAGCCGGTAGATCGTTCCGGGTATTGTTTAGTAAAAGATATAGACGAGCACTTGTAATGGTGGAGATCGTGACGATGCTTCAGAGCATGTCCGGTTTAAGTGCACTGATCGCATACGCGTCGACTACGTTGCCTCCCGAGGGTGCTGGTTCTCTCAGCCCGAACGACTGCATTATCGTCTTAGGAACACTGTGGGTAATAACCGTTTTTTTAGCCGCCCTTCTGATAGATAACGTCGGCAGGAAGCCTCTCCTTATAATGTCTTCGGCAGGTTGTGGAATCGCCATGCTCATCGCGGGTCTGTGGTTCCTCCTCAACGACCAGACTACAGTTGACGTCTACTCTTTTTATTGGGTTCCCTTCGCCGCTATGATATTGTACGGAGTGGCTTTCAGTATGGGTCTCGGTCCAGTTCCTGGAACGATGCAGGGTGAAGTCTTCCCTTCTAACATCAAAGCCTTAGCCGGAGCTGTAACTGTCGAGGTATTAGCTCTCACGTCGTTTATATTCAACCAAATGTACTACCCTTTAAAAGAGGAAGTCGGCAGTTTCGTCAATTTCTTCATCTTCTCCACTGCTTGCTTCATATGCATGCTGTTCGCGATCTTCGTAGTGATTGAAACGAAAGGAAAAAGTTTAACTGAAATTCACGATGAATTGGGCTGACGACGAAAAATGCCTAAATATGAATAAAAATTTTAGGGAGTAGATTGTAAATATTTTAGTAGACCGATCTGTCGGAATAACAATTTGATTTTCAATCCAATAATAAATAACATCTCTGATAAAGTTTTAATCATATAAGATTATAAGGGCGCTAACGTTTAATTTATAACTAGAAAAAGTTAATTTTTAATTATTATATCCATACATTTGTATTTAAATTAATAAAATATCAATTATAAGCTTTTACTCTTTATTTATTTTATTATTTATAAATAGTCTAGTCAAATTAGACATATTGAGAGAAATAAAATCGCGAAATTTTGAAAATCGGCAGTGTTGAAGAAAATAAAAATTCTGGACGAAGGGTGGGGAGGGGGAAGCTAGAAGGACAGGGGCCTTCAATGGTAATTTTTTTTAAGTTGTTGGCTCATATCTCCGATCACTTGAAGCGAAAAATTGTTTAAATAAATAAATTGAAGTTGACAAAATTTCCTACTTAAATGTTCCTGTGAAGGACCAACAATTTCTGAGCTGATGCAAAAACAAAGTCTTCCAATGAAGTGCAAATTGTGGTTGTGGATGCTCCATCATCAACTTAGTCTGTCAACACGACATCAGTTATTCCTCGCCCACTTGTCACTTGTCAGCGCTCTGGGTCTTCATAAAATGGTTTTTGTTATTTTACACGAATGAAAGTAGCGATCATAGAATCCTTAAAGCCTCGATTACAAGGGACGAGTTTGCTCGCCGCGAGTAAACTCGCTCCGTCTAATATTGCCAGCTAGTAAACTCGCTACTCGCTCAACGTGAGCGAGTAAAGTTGATCGTTGGGCTACTTTACTCGCTACTCGCTCCGTCTAATATATAGTTAAGCTAGTAAACTCGCTATAGTTAAGCTAGTAAAAGACTTCTTATAAAGTGTTGACTCCGCTAGCGCCGGAATGGGGAAATATGGCGAATTTACTCTCTAATCTCTAGCGATTTTACTCGCTGTGTGTAATTAGCTGCTTCAGAGCGAGTAGCGAGTATAGGTACTCGCTAGCGAGTAAACTCGCTCTTGTGCAATCAAGGCTTTAGATTTCCAACTCCCCTCTTTACCAACCTGTATTAGACTACTTGCGCTGCTCGAAAATTATTCAGTTAATATTGTAACTAAATCTTTTATGCAGCCCGCACACGATCAATAGTATTGTCAATACTCAAAAGTATTGTCAATACTATTGATCGTGTGTGGAGTTGGTATTGATATAAAAAAACAGTATTGATGAAAATTTGTTACTAAATTGACAAATAGACAATAGTATTGTCAATACTATTATTGACAATACTATTGATCGTGTGCGGGCTGCTTTTCACCATTCAAAAGATTTTGAGCTTCTTAATTCAAAGAAATAAATTAATTAATAAAATAATTAAATAAATTAATTAGAAATAAATTAAATTGTCAGTTTACAAGATTCGTACCCAGGAACCTTCGTATTGCAAACAAACGCGCATCTCATACAGCAACCGAGGTTGTATTTTTTATCATTTGTTTATTTACAAAATAGTACAAATGTCTGACAACCAGTATTTGTTTATTTACAAAATGGTACAAATGTCTGACAACCAGTATTTGTTTATTTACAAAATAGTACAAATGTCTGACAACCAGTATTTGTTTATATTTTAGAATTCGAAGAATGTCATAAGATCAAAAGTAGTTTACAATTTTAACCGCCATCTGCACGAGCGTTAGTGGTCTTAAACCTCCAGAATACTGGAGTTGGATACCTCTGAATAGAGGTATCCAACTTCATTCGACAGTATAAATTTAGCATAATTTAATGAGCGTAGACGAGGCAAGCTAGGAATAAATTCGATAAGCCATCTAAATCCTTTAATACCAGATGAGTATATTTTTAAAATGTGTGTGTTAATAAAAAAACAACTTATTGTGCATTTTGAATAACATAAAAGTAATATACACAGAAGTTTGAAATGTAGGGGAAAGTTGTCTAAAACGGAGACGTCGGGTCAAACGGGAACAGTTGTTAGTAGAAGGGCGCATTCTACAGCGGCGGCGATTGGTACTATGAACGAGGCCGCCATAGGGCATCCTGTGTTTGTTTACGTGACGGTGCGGACAAGTAGAGCCGAGTGAAGCGTTTTCAAAGTTTTTGTTTAAATATTTTACGATTTTTTACGGATGTTTAACATCGTCTGGTGCGAAATTGGCTGTAAAAGTGAATTTTGTAAGCACTCTACCGCATTTATTAGTTATTAAGCGTTATTTTTATAATTTTATTCGCATGCTCATGTAGTCTCAAATCTGTTAAAAGCCATGTGTTCACCAAGTTGCACTGTCGGTCAAAACGGGGACATTGTAGGTTGCTCAAAATGGGGACGTCCCCATTTTGAACGACATAAAAACTTTGGTTGTCCGTATAAAAGTAGTAGATAAAAGTCCGTGTAAATGTAGTATAAAAGTTTCATATAGCCTATAATATTAAATAACTACTATTTTATACAATTTGTTTAAAATGTACCTGAAAGATAACAAATTATTACGCAATATCTACCAAAAAGCTTGAAATTAGAGTAATATCCCTGTAATTTCTTTAGGCCTACGACAAAAATTAGTACAAAATTGAAGCTGCGTTTAGCATGACACTGACTGATGTAGCATACCGAGCATTTGAACAGCCATTTTCGAGCAAAATGGTATTGATCGGCTTCAATAGAGATAAGAAAATTTCCGGAAAAGATTTACTAAGTAGTCCTTTGTAAAATATACCTGCTTGTTTTAGGGTTTATTTATGTTTATTAATTTAAATAAACACACAACAAATTCAAAATACAATATTTTGCATTAATTCTTAAAGGTCCCCTTTTTTACCCGACCGGTTGTCCAAAACGGGGACTTTTGCCTTTTTTATTATTTTTCATGAAAAATTAACTTTTTTAGCCAAGCTGAACTTATTTTTTTATTGTAATATACTTACTTGAACATTTAAACTGTAATCTAAAATATTAAAATAAATAGTTCCTTTTATATAATTAAAAATACACTAGCGTCCCAATTTTGGACAACTTTCCCCTATATGGTACCAACAATGGGCTAATTATGACCTACCATCCAAATTTGATGGACATCGAATGAGTAGTTTTTAAAATACATATGTTGCTTCGCAAAAATGTCAAATGACAGACAGACATGGGATCAAAAATATGTCCTGATTTTTTTAATTCAGATACATAAAAAGTATTTGTTCTTCAAATCGATTACAATTTTTTTACGTTACCTACGATAAGTTCGGAAACATTTAAAGAAATTAGACAGTAAATGTTTGTAAAAGTATAAATTCATTAAAGAACGTGATAGGACGTGTGAAAGCTAAGTGCCGCACTTATTTGCAGAACTATTTATATCGTCCGACCTCTATAATAGAGAAGTAGTAAATGCGTACAATTTAGCCTTTTAAAAATGAATTAATTTAACAACAGTTGCATCACATAATTATGTGATGGGAAAACCTATCAGATATCATCAACAAGATAATACTGGCTAAACAACTATTTTTCATAGGTTAAAACCTACCTTAAAATATAGAATTTAGAAAAATTTCTATTTCAGGCACGTCCTTTGTTGTCATTGAAGATTTGACAGAACCATTAATTATTATCTTGTTGCTTGAAGATCGTAGAGTCAGTTTTCTCAATTTTCGCTCTTTTTAAAAACGATTGAAAAGATTGAAAATTTTTTATTTGCAGCATGGCAGTGGATGTTACACATCAGTTAATATTTTATTTCTGCTATCTCAAGGGTTGTGTAGATTCGGTTGTGAAGTGCATTTCGGCAAAGTTTAAAACAATATATTTCCGGAATAGTTTACATTGCTTAATGGAAGTAGTTTAATGAATTTATGGAATTTGTGTCAGTGTTAAAACAATTATTAGCTGCAATGTTCTGTTCTTTAGCAAATGTCATAGTGGGGTCTTTGTTGGGTTGGCCGTCACCGGTTTTGTTAAGGATACGTGAAACCGGACAACCGATGGAATTGACAGTTATCGAGATATCCTGGATAGTATCGCTTCTCTACTTCGGAAATTTTGTCAGTCCTATTCCGGCAGGTTATATGATGGATTACTTCGGTCGAAGGAACACACTTCTGATGCTCTCTTGCTTTCCGATGACTGCTTGGATCTTGATATACTTCGCTCGAAGTGCCAAGATACTTTACGGGGCCAGATTCTTGGCAGGCATGTGGAACGGAGTAGTCAGTACCGTTGTCCCGACATATATGGCGGAAATATCACAGGCTAGAATCCGAGGTGGTCTTATTACTGTCTGCCACCTAACAGGGAGTATCGGCATGCTTAGTGTATTCGTTGTCGGGCCTCGAGTGAGTTACGAAACGCTAGCTATAATATTTGGTATTTTCCCTATAGTTTTCGTCTGCACTTTTTCGTTTATGCCCGAAAGTCCTTATTTCCTTGTCATGAGGAACAAGAGACGAGCAGCCGCTAGAGCTTTGATGTGGCTCAGAGGAAAAAGCGGAAAAGCCATCAAAGTCGAACTGAAGCGTATGGTCAAAAATATTAAAAAGGAGATGAAAGCCGGTAGATCGTTCGGGATCTTGTTTAGTAAAAGGTATAGACGAGCACTTGTTATTGTGGAAATGTTGGCGATGCTTCAAAGAATGTCCGGAACGAGTGCACTGATCGCTTACGCGTCGACTACGCTCCCCCCCGAGGGTGCGGGTTCTCTCAGCCCGAGTGACTGCGTCGTCGTGTTAGGGTCTTTCTGGGTAATAAGCGTTCTCTTAGCCGCCTTTCTGATAGACAACGTCGGTAGGAAGCCTCTTCTTGTAGCGTCTTCGGCAGGTTGCGGAATAGCAATGTTCTCCGCGGGTCTGTGGTTCCTCCTCAACGACCAGACATCAGTCGACGTCTACTCACTTTATTGGGTTCCCTTCGCCGCTATGATAATGTACGGCGTGACTTTCAGTATGGGCCTGGGTCCAGTTCCTGGGACGATTCAAGGCGAAGTCTTCCCTTCCAACATCAAAGCCTTAGCCTGCGCCGTAACTTCCGAGGTATTATCACTTACGTCGTTTATATTCAACCAAATGTACTATCCTTTAAAAGAGGAAGTCGGCACTTTCATAAATTTTTTTATCTTCTCCACTGCCAGCTTCATTTGCTTGGTGTTCTCGATCTTCGTCGTGATTGAAACAAAAGGCAAAACTCTTGATGAAATTCACGAAGAATTGGCCTGACGACGAGTAACACGTAATAATGTATCAAAATTTTAGGGAGTAGATAGTAAATATTTTAGAGGACTGATCTTTTGGAAAAAAAAAAAAATCCCTCTCTATTTAATAATTTAAGAGGACGTTTCCTTTAATAATCTCTGTCAGTTTTAATCATAGTAAGTGATAAGTGCGGTAACATTTAGTGTATATAAAGTAAAAAAGCTTTTTTTTTTTAAATATTATATTAATATACATTTAAATGAATTAAATATGACCACTGTAAAGTCTTTTCTTTCATTATTTTTTTTAAGTGCATATTTATTTTTTGCTTCCAAGCTTACCGAAGGTAACGGAAGCTATTGTTCTATACGATGTGTCCCACAAAATAGTATTGATGGAGAAAATTCGTTTACTTTATTAATTTTTGAGAAAAAATGTTTATTATAAATACTCGAGTTCATTCCTAATCCACTTGATACAATAATTTATTCTTTTTTGTGGAGGGTTTATTCAAATTAAAAAAAATCATTCCAAAAAATAATAAACTACCTTTAGTATAAAATGCATTGAAAAATTATATAGACAATAGACATGCAGTATTGCAAAATATCTGTCCAATGCAATTCAAAATTAACTTTCTTATGTACGATTACTTCTAGTTACTTGTTTAAGTGTTTTTAACGTATTTGCGTGGTTACATTTAATTATTATTGAACGTTATATCAAATTTTCCATAATTTAAATTCTCCCCGGCAGGGAATCGAACCCGGCACCTCACGGTCCTCGTTTATTTTATAATAGGAAATAATTAAAATAAATCCTAGTTATTATCTTATCTAAGGAAATAGATTTTTCCCGGGAAAACAACTTATGGTTTATTAATGATGGGTAAAATTAGATTCACATTTAAATGGACTACATTTGTATTGGTTTCATTTTCACGTTTTCAGCATTTTTATTTGGGGGGTTGCATCCCCAAATTAGAAGCTAACATAAATTTCTCGATTTCGCCTCGGGGTATGTTTTTTTAAAGCATGTACGAGTATGCCAAATTTCATCAAATTCGACCCATAGTAATTTAGGCTCCATGCGACTGCACAGACGACAAATTTTGCTTTCCGAGCTTGAAACTCTTTAATATAGCTCCGTGCTTTTCCCTAACAACTTTAGAGATACTTTTCAATTTGATAAGGGAGTTTTCTGAGTAAGAGAAACTCGTTATATAGCTCCGTGCATCTCCCTAACAACTTTAGTGATACTTTTCAATTTGATAAGGGAGTTTCCTGAGTAAGAGAAACTCGTTATAGCTCCGTGCATCTCCCTAACAACTTTAGTGATACTTTCCAATTTGATAAGGGAGTTTTCTGAGTAAGAGAAACTCGTTATATAGCTCCGTGCATCTCCCTAACAACTTTAGTGATACTTTTCAATTTGATAAGGAAGTTTTCTGAGTAAGAGAAACTCGTTATATAGCTCCGTGCTTCTCCCTAACAACTTTAGTGATACTTTTCAATTTGATAAGGGAGTTTTCAAAGTAAGAGAACCAAATTAGCAGAAAGTAGCTACGTGCTTATCACTATCAATTTTCATTGGTTACTTACAACTTACAATACCGCATTCCTGGTGGCTTTTAACACTTGTTGGGTGAAAAATCAACTTAAATAATGGATTTTAAAAGTTTTACTTAGGTTTTTGTCGAAGATGTATGAATCAGGCTGTGGATTGCGGACATAGCAGGGTCGAGCGGCCTCTTATTTTATCGCTTCTGACCGTCTGTCTCACTGCCAAGGCCGCAAGGGAATAACTTTCCATCTAGGGAATCTTGTTTTAGAGTTCGCGCGCAAACCAGTAACAGACTGACTATTTCTAAAACTTATACCTTACTTCATAAATATCTCTTCCTAATACATATCTAAAAATATATAGGATATTTCTCTTCAAGAACTAACTAACGTAATATTTTATTTTTCCACCACAGTAACAGTAACGAAGAGAAAAAAGTCTTCACATATGAGTATAAGACATGACTGCTATTTTGTTGGTTTTAAACTACTTACTACATACATTGTTATTAAAAAGCATAGTAAATTAAGTGCCAGTGACAATACGATCAAAATTATCACACTAATAAATAATTATATTCGCTTAACTTCTAAACTAATTAATGGAATTTCATCGGTTTTTTTTATATTTGTTCCTTATTTTTTTCCGGTCCCAACGATATGCTATATGTCAAAAACCTATTTATACTTTCGGTGTTATTAACCGTCAAAGTTTAAAAATTCAAAAATTGATAATTTCAACATGGCGGCTAATATCAAAATGAAATTTGGTGGGCTTGTTTGTCATACGGAGAGGTACATTCGTGCCAAATTTCAACAGGATTTCAATTTATTACGATTTTTTAAAATTTTTGCGGTTTTACTCAGCAAACCGGGTTCAAAATGGCGGAAAGTTGATTTTCCGGGCGGCACCACTACAGGTAAGGACTGATTTGTCTCCCAAGTTTCAACTCTCTAGGTTAAACACCTTGGGCACTACGATGATATCACACACACATACATCATACATATACACATAAATACACACATACATACAGACGTCATGCTGAAAACCTCTCAGGAGGTCTTAAAAACACCCGAAACCGATAATTCCGTTGAAATCTCGAAAAAAAAGTTTTGGTGAAAACAACACTTTTCCTACTATAGGTAGTGACGAAAAGTAAAAATCAAACCTATTATGTAAGCCTAGGATATAGCCTAAGTACACCTATATAAAAACACTGGACTAAATAATTATTTAAATGAGAAAGTTTTGTACGAGTTGCATGACTTTTTACTTTAATATATACAGAGAAAGTATTGTGATGGTGCAAAAAATTCGATTTTGATGGATTAACACGTTTTNCAATAATAAAGACGCAGGGTGGGAGAATGTTTGCAACTAAAAAGTTTGCAACTTTTTTGGTGCACATTTGTGTTTCAAACAAAAAGATCAAAGGATGTTTCAGTATTTACCGACATCAAGTGGAAACACGAAATTCGGTTTGCAACTCAATAATTTTGTTTCAAACTCGAAATGTTTGCAACAATTTTTCAAATCGTATCTTAAAAAATTTCAAACATTTATCAAAAGTTGCAAACTTTTTAGTTTCAAACTTCAGTGTAAACGCGGTTTCTCGATAATTTTGTTTCAAACTCGAAATGTTTGCAACAATTTTACAAATCGTATTTTAAAAAATTTCAAACATTTATCAAAAGTTGCAAACTTTTTAGTTGCAAACTGCAGTGTAAACGCGCCTTAAAAGTATGTTCGGGTCAAATCTTGCAACTGAATTTTAGAGCAGCTGTCCTCAACCGATTGAATTGAAATTTTGCAAACACGTTTAGTTTGGATGACAAGCGACGTTAGCACGTGACGTCATTCTAAATCTAATATGGCGAACAGGATTTAAATAAAAGCTTATTTTTAAAAAATGTTTTTTTACTATTATTTTTTTCAATATAACTTTTCTTGCACGGAGCTTTTTTCGTTTCTGCCGATTTGGATTTTTACTAGTGGCATTGGACCCTACAACATAGTAGATAACCAACCTTTTGCAAGGTATATAACTTGATTGGACTAGATTACAAATGTATTAATTAAATATACATACCTATTTACTTAATTACAAACAGCCTTCAATTATTCCGTTTATGCTTTCCCGCGTTGCATAAATGTATTGCATATGGATAACATTTCGCTCTATTCTTTCTTTTAACTGCTGTACACTGTACACCATTTATCCAACAAAGGAATTACATTTGATTAATCAAAAGGTTCTGAACAGTACATCTAATATTCTAATTGTTTTATAATATAAATCTTTTGTTTAATATTTAACTTGTTTTAGCTTGATGATCTTCACAGAAAGTTTACCCTACGAAATGTTAAATTAACACAGAACAATTTCAAAATTTCACCTCCTAATATTTGGAACTGATTTCCAAATTGTGCTCCAGTTCGGGACCTGTGGAAGATGGGTATCAGACTTAATTCTTAACAAAATTTAAAATGATAACTTCCAACGAACTTCCTTTCCAACTGCCATTCATTTGGAAATATGTAAATGATTGTTCTAAATTTATTATTCCAATTCTTTCCATCCTTGTTTATAATTTACTTGTGAAAAAGAAATGTATCACGAAATCCTCTTTTAAGAAATAACAATAGTTATCAATATCATAGTGCAAACTCGTCTAGCCTAAACAACTGGTCCGAGGTCCGATGTTGACAAAACTTGGCATACATGTTCAGAAAAATCATATCCTGAGGCAAAAACGTGAAATGAGTTTTAGCTCCAAATTTGAGGGCTCTACTCTCTAAAAACTCTGAAAAAAGTAAAAAAAAAAAAAAAAAAAAAATTATTTCTCGAAAATGCGGTTCCGACGATGTTTATTAAAAAATTTTAAAATGTAGTCCATTTAAATACGAATCTAAAGATATATTACGCCGTTTTCCTGGGGAAAAATCTAATTCCTAAGAAAATGGCTTTAAACGCGGACGGAGAGAGACTGGGTTCGATTCCCCGCTAAGTAGAAGTTATTTTTATGATAGATTTTGATAAAATGTTCAATAATAATTTAATGTACCTACGAATACTCGAAACACTAATAAATGGAAAACACTGGGCTATGTAATTATGAATTCGTATATGAGAAAGTCTGAGTTGTCTTGGACTGATTTTACAAGCTTTTATTTAACTTACAATGTTTGTATTAGTATTTGTANTTTACTTCTTTCTTGTAAGTACACAATTAATCCCGTTGCCATGAACCTAAAAAAATAATCTAATTGTAAATAGTCCAATCCGAAAGTCAGTAGTTCGCATCTCGCTTGGGTAAAAGATTTTTTACAGATAAATCTTTCACCAGGATTAGTCTCGAAACACAACTTTCGTTTCATTACTACCGTCATACAAATTTCATTACATGAGGGTCCCCTTAAGAAAAAATTTACTCTACCGCCGCCAAAGAAGTTTCCCTTCAATATTATAGGTATGTGAGTGTGTGTTTTGGGGCTCCATTTCGTCATTTTGCGGGGGGTCCCGAATTTTTCCGCAACGCCTCTGCGTGCAGCCTAATCTACTGAACCATACCTACTACCTACTGAAATCATACCCTGAGGCAAAGTCGAGAAATAAATATTAGCTGTAAATTTTGGGACGTGGGACCCCTTCTCCAAAATAATCTCTGCTATATATAGGATATTTTATAACAATATAATAGGTAGTTCTTATTTAGATCTTGCATAATATTAATTTATAAATCTACAATAAGGAATGATAACTAACCACCATTCCTAATTATCAAACCATAATAAGGCAACACTGACTATTCATCATGAAAAGGTTATTTATAACAGGTTATAAGTTTGAATTGAGTTTGAGAGTTTGAGTTGTTTTGTGTTGTATTGCGTTCATTCTTCATTGTTTTGTGTACAAATAATGTTGTTTGTGTTTTTTAAGTTATATTTGTCTAACCATAGTTTAAATGGTTTGTAGTATAGGCTGAACTGAAGGAGATGATACGGTCGAGAATGGCTTGGCGGCACAATTTTGCTATGTACACATGAAAGATAATATTCTTTTGTCAAACAGTTCAATTATATGATTTAAACATTTGAGAAATTATACATATGATTTGTACTTAAGGGAGTTGATATCCCTTTGTCAAAAAAATACGTTGGAGTGAGGCCACGCCATTTTTTCTATAGACAACCTCGTATTCTAAAGTTTTACCTTAGTATATACTATACTACAGTTATTAGGGTATATAGCTCTAAGATGGATATTACATTGGATGAGGAGTTTAAGTGTTTCGATGAAACATCAGCCTTAATCTACAGCACCATCTCTTCAAATATCCCTCCAGGTAACTTAATATAAAGGACAAAGGAGAGTCCCACTAATTTTCGCTCTCTACATCAAATCCCTTTAAATTTGAGCGTTGATTGAGATTACCTTAATGGATGGACTAATAAAGTGTCAGGGACGTAGACTTTTGAAATGTCGCTGATGATCGGGGGTTTGTTGTACAGAGGAGAGAGGAAAATTCGGATTGTGCGTGCCCCCACTTTGAGTTTAGATGATAAATGCCCGCATATTAAATTAAAAACCTTAATTTTGTGTACCCTTGATTTTTCCATAGCCGCTTTGTGGTGCTCCGCCCATTTTCTAAGGAAAAACTACCCTCCTGTATATAAACCAGGTACAGGTCCAACTCAAAGAAATTTCTGGGGCACTTACAATCCGAATTAGCCGAGCAGAGATTGATATCAGTCTATGAAATGGATAATTCTGCACTATTTGGCCCACAAATGTCTAATTATATGATTTATTTGCTGTTTTTTAAACTGTTCCTTTTTACATATTAAAACCGTTCTGGTTGTAGTACCATCTTTGTAAATTCAATAGTTACTAACTATAACCTTCCCTTATTTTACGTAGGAAGTGACTCTTTAAGATTTTTTTTTTTGCTAAAATGAGTTATAATTAAGCAAATTTTGTACTTCGATTTGGACCTCTACCTGTCTATATACAGCAGGGTTGTTTTTCTTCAGAAAATGAGTGGAGCTCCGCCCACTGTTTCGTCTATTTTCCCACTTATCCTTATGGTTATGGTGGACATAAACACTTTATTGATAACTGGTTACAGGCTTATAGGACGGTAGTTGTCACAAGTTAAGTGGGTCTCCTATCTTGTACAGTGATATTAATTGAGCTTAGAGCCACCTAGCACCTAGGTGTTAATTTTTCCTGCTCCAGGCATAAATTTAATAAAATTCTAAGGTTTTCTGGTAGAGTGATTCCTCCTAGCTTCAATTCTTCGCTTAGTATGCCATCTTTTCCACCAGCCTTTCTTTTTTTTGTTTAATAATCGCTCACTGAACTTCTTCTAGTAACATTTCCGGTACATCTATGAATTGGATATCTGTGCCTTTTTATTCCAAGTGCATTTGTACTTTGTGTAGGATTTTTTTATATCCTAGTAATGTTGTTGGAAATATTCAGCTATAGCATCCACTGTCCTGCCTTTATCTCTTACTATACTTGCATTCCCTGTTTATCCTGAACACCAACAATTTTGTTTTTTCCAACCGCTTGGCTTCTCCAAAATTTATTTACACTCCCTTCGTGTTTAATAACTTCCTCCAAACCTTTTATTTTTTTATTTTCACTCCATATTTTTATCTCCCTTCTTTTTTCTTGATTCACATAATTAATATATTCATTCTTTTTACTTTCAGAATATTTCAATTTTCTCCATTTCCTCGTCGGTATTCATATTTAATGGGGTAGTTTTAGTTTTTCCTTTTTGTCTTTATTAATAGTTTTTAAAGAACTATTTGATGTCTGTTCAATAGCTAGTGTTATGACTTTTTCGACTTTCTTTGTCTTTTAAAGACATTACCTTAAAATTCTTTGATATTATTTCTTCGTAATCATTTGATTGCAACTTATCTAAGCCATTTTTCCATCTAACTTGCTTTTTATTCCATTTTTCAATTTCCCTCTTAATATTTATTAAGACTTACTTAATAATGGCCTTAATATTTATTAAGGCCTGGTGGTCACTCCTGATATCAATCCTTTTATCAACTTCAATATCCATTACAATTTCTTTCTTACTTGATATTACAAAATCTGTTTCATTTTTTTTTTTATTAACCCTTTCAGGACTGACTGGTTTATATGAATATGTTCCCTGTGGACGGCGTGTATTTTTTCCTACTTGAACCCCCAGGACTAGCGCTTTTTCTACCATCCATTCATACTCTCTCTCTTTTGAGACACGTTACTTTTTACGTTATATCTTCCACAATCTTCCTTTTAATCACAAAAATCTTTTTGTATTTTATTCTATATAGTTGTGACTATATATTGATATATTTATATATCTATATTTTTTTTTTTCTAAAAAGATATAACGATACATACATACACGTTTTTATAAAATACGAGTTATTTTTTTATTTTTTTTATTCTTAGTTGTTTTTTTATGATAAAAAACATTAAAATGAACGATTAACAACAAAATAATAATAAAACTGAAATATTCGTACTTTTGACAGACATAAAAAGTAATAATGAACCC
>KZ651155.1:32489-43099 GCA_001010745.2 Gerris buenoi | reverse complement strand
TTTTTTTTTTTATTATCTTACATTTGCATAAATGAAATCGTCAAAATATTTTGAAATGTTATTTAACTGTTTTATTTATATTTATTATTTTTATATTTCATTTATTTATTTATAAGTTATTTATTTATTTTTTATTTAATCACTAATTTATGTTTTAATTTTTATTTTTTTATAAATTCCTGCATAAAATTTATTCAAATCTTTCATATCCACTTTATGATTCATGTTGTTATTGTATAATGATATGTACGTTGTTTCTAAAAATTCTCTTTTTTTAGTTACTCTTTCATTATCTAGAATTTTTGTACTATCAAAATTTATTTTATGATTTTCTACTCTTGCGTGAATAGCTAAAGCAGTCTTATCATCGAGTTTTTCTACATTATATTTATGTTGACTTAATCTATTCTCTAAGGTCTGCTTACTTTGTCCAATATAGACTTTATCACAATCATGACATGGTATTTTATAAATGATATCCATTTGCTTATTTTTTGGGATTTTGTCTTTAAGTTTTGAATGGTAAATTTGATCTATTTTATTCACTGGTTTTAAACCAAATTTAATGTCATGACAATCAAATTTTTTAAAAGTCTCTTCTATTTTTTCACTTAATTTATTCATCTAACTTGCTTTTTATTCCATTTTTCAATTTCCCTCTTAATATTTATTAAGACTTGTACGGCCTGGTGGTCACTCCTGATATCAATCCTTTTATCAACTTCAACATCCATTACAATTTCTTTCTTACTTGATATTACAAAATCTGTTTCATTTTTTTATTAACGAGTTAGGGCTTTTCCATGCCCACTTATCAGATTTTGGAAAAAAGGAATTCATGACATATTAACTATTACCTTCGGAAAACTCAAGCAGTTTTCTTCCTCGTTCATTTTTTTCACCAAAATCATAATTTCCTTTTGCTTCGTGGTCTACTTAATTCCCAATCTTAGTGTTGAAGTCTCCAATAATTTAAGGTGTATCCACAACAGTCTTCAAACAAAGCCGTTTGGAGTAAGGTGTAAAACTCTTCAATTTCGGATTCTTCAGCTTCTGCAGTGGGTGCATACGCTTGAATTACTTGCAACCTTCCTCTACTTCTTGTTCCTAGCTTCATAATTGATTTATTTATTCTATGTGAGTAGGATTTTAAGGCTCATATATTCTTTGCGTTTATCTTATTTTTTAGTTTTATATAGTTTTCTATTCTCTTCTAGGTGAGAAAGTTTTTTCGTCACCTCTTCTTATTTCGCTTAATCCTATGATGTCCCATTCGATATGTGATAATTCCTCCAATAGTGATAACAATAACCACCCGGTATAATTATAAACTATTGTCAACACTTGCATGGTGGTTTGATGAAATATCGATAATATGTCACTAGTGTTGTGGAGATGTGGATTACCTTGATGGGTCTGGTTGTCTGGTATCACTCCAGTATTGGATCGATGCAAGGCTCCTCGGCATCCGGGTATCTTTGGGCGTAAGCCTCCCCAGATTTAAGAAAAAGCCTGTTTTTAGTTTTCTGAATATAATGTAGACGTGTGAGAAATTACAGAGGCTTTCTAGACACTAGTACAGTGATGGTTTAACATTTGTAATCAACCCTTCATCAATTAATAAATGTGATTGTGTTGTAGGTTTACCTAATGAACCATGTGAAGTAGATAGTAAGGAGTGGTTCGTGAAAACTGAACCTACTTCACCTGTCAGGGATTTATCAGATGTTGTCCAGAATCAAGGTAATTCAAAGTCATTATTGTCTGTTTCTTATTTTGTATTGAAATCTCAATGCTTGTATTAACTGGCTTGTTGTCACTGCAAATAGTGAGTGGAATAATTGTGATGTGTGTTGTTACAACAGGAGATGTTGAGCCGAGTCTAAAGATGTGCATTAAGTCAGAAGTTACTTCACCTGCCGGAGTATCTCAGCCTGAAGAGGAGTTGTCTGTAGATCAGTCAGGTAACATACTAGCATTAATCTCTAAGGCTACACACATATTAACTTAATATGTTGTTATTGGATAATAAACTTTTCTTTTTATATTATTTGACTCACTTCCTGTTATCTTATACCTGGTTTATCTATCACACTTGGCGTCATTGTCTGTCAGGGCAGTATTTATTTAAGAACAAAGTAAACCAGACTGCTTGATTATCTGCGATTATGCTAAGCCCACATTACATCCTTTTTCCCCCTTATTTTTTTTTTAATCTGTGCCCCCTTTAAAAAAATATTCTGTGTGCGCCACTGAGGTAATTCAATTATTGTGTTCCTATTTTGTATTGAAATCTCAATGCTTTTATTAACTGGCTTGTTGTCACTACAAATAGTGCGTAGAATAAAAAATAAGAATAAAAATATAACTTTTTTTAGTTTTCTGAATATAATGTAGACGTGTGAGAAATTACAGAGGTTTTCTAGACACTAGTACAGTGATGGTTTAACATTTATAATCAACCCTTTATCAATTAATAAATACAAATATCAATTAATAAATGTGATTGTGTTGTAGGTTTACCTAATGAACCATGTGAAGTAGATAGTAAGGAGTGGTTCGTGAAAACTGAACCTACTTCACCTGTCAGGGATTTATCAGATGTTGACCAGAATCAAGGTAATTCAGTCATTATTGTCTGTTTCTTATTTTGTATTGAAATCTCAATGCTTGTATTAACTGGCTTGTTGTCACTACAAATAGTGCGTAGAATAATTGTGATGTGTGTTGTTACAACAGGAGAAGTTGAGCCGAGTCTAAAGATGTGCATTAAGTCAGAAGTTACTTCACCTGCCGGAGTATCTCAGCCTGAAGAGGAGTTGTCTGTAGATCAGCCAGGTAACATACCATTAACTTAATATGTTGTTATAGGATAATAATCTTTTTGTTTTTATTTTATTTAGTTACATATATCTTTTCTTTTTATAATAGTAGACTTACTTCCTGTTATCTTATACCTGGCTATCTATCACACTTGGCGTCATTGTAAACATTTATGTCAGGGCAGTATTTTTACTAACTGTTGTACTATGCGAAATCATGACCATGTCTCTTATCCGCTCTTCTTTTACTTATACAGTAGAGTCTCGATCCAGGCTTCTATAATCTAAGTTTCCAATGATCTGAGTTAAAAGAGAGTTCTTGGGACGGGTTCCCTAAATTAAACACAATTAGGACAGGGCAGAACAGTGCTAGTGAAGATGGTTCCGTATGACTTCATTTCCTATCTGAGCAGCTGCGTTTACATTCAAATTCAGGAAAGTCTATAAATTTGTTTCTTCTTCTTCAGTTCTAAGTTAGATCTTTAACGGAAAGCATCACGTGACATTTTAATAATGAGTGTATGAGTTCAGGATCTTCCGTTTGCTTTGAATATAGATGCTTTGTTGCATATAGGTAATCAGTGATGGATTAAGGTTTTGCCGGGCCCTAGGCCAAAGGTCAAAACTGGAAAATTTTTACAATCTAAGTGCAAAATGGTGAGATTTAAGAGTATTTGAGACTGATATTCTAAATGGTTCATTCTTGCGATTTTTATTTGAAATTTATGTTTCGTAAGTAAAGTTTAAACAAAATTTTAGGTCATGTTTTTAAAACGTTTAGAATTTTTTACAGCATCTTAGTAGGCCTAGGCCATGACTAAAACTAAAAGTAAATTATTGCTTATAACTTCATAAAATAACGTAATAACGTCATGGGTAAGAACTGAAATAGTCGGGCCCATAAGTCTAATAATAACCTTTTTTTAATAACCTGCTAGAATATATTGTTTTGCAACAAAACATGGCTAATTATTTAATCTTATGAATTAGCAAAAAGATATTTTGAATCGAATAAACCAATTATTTCACACCATATTTCTGCACTGATACCAACCCTATTCGCGGTTCAGACAATTATTATTCTCACATATTACGGCGCAGGGTTGCTAACAAGCTTAAAAAGTACAAGTGTTCGTTAATTTATTTACATTAACTATAATTTTTGTTGTACGAAAAATAGTAAATGCATCAATTACATGAGCAAAAGGTAAATTAAACAAAAACAGTGTTCAACGCAAAATTATTAAGTTACAGTTAGTTTGATAGAGTCAATATGATCTTTTAAATTGTCATGTATGTTTACTCTGATTGATGCATATTTCCAATACTATTAAGCTTTTTAAATACAGATTGTTTGTCTGAGAATAGTTGCAGATTAACAATAAAATAAAAAAAATAATAAGACCCTAATTACTTGCTAACTTCCTCTAATTACTATCATGGTTGTTTTATTTATTTATTTTTTTCTTCTTCTTCTTCTTTTCCGGGCCCCCGTCATTTGCGGGCCCTAAGCATTGGCCTTGTTGGCCTAGGCCTTAATCCGTCACTGTAGGTAATGTTGTGCCACTGAAAACAATTGCTCTGGTGTTAGGTGTGTAACAGTGAGTTTTGTGATTGGAAACAGAATGTGATGAAATTCTTTTAAAACCCTTTTATGCCATTCAGGTCCCCAAAATGGAGTTCCGAAGCAAAATTTTGCCCTTTGGAAACAAAAAAAGGTCACTTGATGCCAAATCGGGTGCAAAGGGGGATGGTCATGACAATAATGGAGCTTTGTGCCAAAAACTCGTGCACAACCAAAGCCTTGTGTTTTTCATTGTTCTTTTTTTGTTGTGTTTTTTGTTTTCCACGCCGAAGTGACACTTAGAAAAGGGTTGGTTAAACAGTCTGTAGAGAATGAGTGACCACACCTGCGGTGCCCTCCACCTAGCTCAGGCTTGCTTTGGTTGTTGGGGGGGAGGGGAGCTCACTGTCTAGTCTTCTAACTTCCTACATAAGTCTCTATGATTATTTTATACAAATTTATGGGACAGAGAGTTATCATTGAAAAGCTCATAAAGAGCACAGTAATTGTTATTATGTACACTTTTGTCACATTTACATTTAAGGGCGTTTCATTCTTAAGATCAGAGTGCTCTGATAAACCTATTATGATGTTTAATATTAAAAAGCTATTAAATAACTCAGTAATTATTTTTATGTACAGTTTTGTTAATTGTTAAGGGGGTTAAGGTTGGAGTATCTTTTTGTAGCTACTTTTACCAACTATTTTTAATCATCAGTTTTTTGTATCTTTGAGTTAGCTGCTTAGGTTATTAATAAAATAGGAAGCATACTAAAGAGACCTTTACAGTGATGTATATTATAATTTATTTGTAACTTTTGTGATGAAAAAATCCATAGAGGCAGTTTGGTCAAATATTTTGGGGGGAAAAAAATCAAAAACTTAATCTAACTAAAGCACACTAACAGTTTAACTGAAGATAATGATCTGACAGTCCACGGAGCTTGGCCACTGGTGAACTGTAGGTGTGTGGAGGGTAGAGGCGAGGATCGGATGGAACGAGAGACGACAGTCTGTGGACTGCCTCAAGGACAAAGTCGCCCTACAATATCCGTCGGCCTGCAGTTGTGTAGTTTGATCATTTCCCTCTGTTGGACTGCAGTTAAAAATTGACAGATATCGGCCTGCAGGCATTTATCGCACAATGTATGGCACATACAGGCACAGATCTGTAGTTCTTTACGATTGCCGGCAGGCAGTGGACGGTTAATGTGTGGTGGTCTGAGATTTTGGCCTTATGTTAATCGTATACGATAACTGCCTTCAGTTAAACTGTAAGTGTGTCTTAAGTATTTGAAGCGAAGTTATAAATATTTATAATAATTATTTATTATTATTTAAAATAAAATATTAAATTTATTACCCCTGTAAAACATCTGTTATGAAGCACAGTTATCCAGTTATTAAAAGATAAACCCAAGAGATATCATGTCATAAATACAACAGTGCCGCCAACTAAACAATAAAAACTAAGTGCTTATCCTTAGTCCAAGTCTTTATAACGTTCCGATCTCAGTTATAATACAGGTCACTTCAAATTCAAATTTTATTAACATTAGGGTAATCTTATACTTAACCACCCCCTATGAACCTTTGTCTAAATAGTAATTTAGACAATTACTAATAAGTTAGACTAAATTACTATTAACACAAAGGTATGTTTAGTCCAATGTACCTTGGGACAAAGGAGTATAACTGTGATAATATCCCTTAGTCTTATTATTTAACTATTAAAACAAAGGAGTATTAAATATGTGCTAATAAAGGTTTAGAACTCATTGTCCTACAGTTTTCTGTGTAAAATTCAGTCTTACAAATTATATGACTGTATTCCAAAATAGCGTAATAAAGCTATCCCAGGATTCTCAATGTTTTTAGAAGTCAAACACGCAAACCTTTGAGACTTTAGTATGGCAGACTATTGTTTAGAACCAAGGGAGGTGCTAAAGTAAATAAGTGCCAAAAATAGTAAATTAAAAATATTGTGTTGTTTACAGGTGCGGAAAATATTCAGGTGACAGAAAGGAACTGGAGTTTACCAGGCTCTTACTGTCCATATACTGCAAAACTGCAGTCCGCTCTGCTGATCCATGTCAACTCTCTACACGAGAAGTTAAATGCTTCTCAGAGTCTACCCTGTCACTACAATTCCAACATTAAGGTTAATTTAAAAACTCATATTGATGCTATTCAATGGGTGTTCCAGTGTGCCCACTGTAAATACAAAGCAAATACAATGGCTTGTCTGAAAAGACATATTAATGCTGTACATAAGGAAACAAGGGTGTTTCAGTGCACTTACTGTGAATATAAAGCAAAAACAAAGGCTCATCTAAAAACCCATATTGATGCTATACATAAGGGAATAAGGGCATTTCAGTGTACCCTCTGTGAATACAACGCAAAAACAAATGATTGTCTGAAAATGCATATTAAAACTGTACATAATGAAGTAAGGGCTTTTCATTGCACCCTCTGTGAATACAAAGCAAAAACAAATGCTTGTCTAAAAATTCATATTAAAGCTGTACATTATGAAATAAGGGCATTTCAGTGCACCCTCTGTGAATACAACGCAAAAACAAAGGCTTGTCTGAAAAAACATATTGATGCTGTACATAAGGGAATAAGGGCATTTCAGTGCACTTACTGTGAATATAAAGCAAAAATAAAGGCTCATCTAAAAACCCACATTGATGCTGTACATAAGGAAATAAGGGCTTTTCAGTGCACCCTATGCGAATACAAAGCAAAAACAAATTCTTGTCTGAAAAAACATATTAATGCTGTACATAAAGACATAAGAGCTTTTCAGTGCACCCACTGTAAATACAAAGCAAAAAAAAAGTATTCCTTGAAAAGCCATATTAATGCTGTACATAAGGAAATTATGGCTTTTATGTGCGCCCATTGTGAATGCAAAGCAAAAACAAAGACTCAGTTAAAAACTCATATTTACTCTGTACATAATGAAATAAAGGCATTTTAAGTGTGGTTATTGTGTAAACCTATTTGAAGTTAACTTTTGAAGAGACATGCTGATGCTGTAAAAAATGAAATTAGTTCATTTTAGCGTTCTATCTGTGAGCATGAGGACATCTTTATGGCAAGGGTGAAAATTCATAATAAAATAAGTGTACTTTAGTGCAGCCACTGTGAGTTTAAAACCTACTTGAATAGCACTCTGAAAATATATATTGTTGCTGTAATAAGGGCATTTTAATGGATTTTTGTGTGGAATACCACAAGGAAAGATCATTTGAACGTACATATTATCAAATCTGTACATTAGAAGGAGACTGATGTATATACTGTGGTGAACGTTTTAAAAGTTTTTGTAAAAATGGGTATCAAATGTAGTGTGCTCCTTGTTCAGGTAGCTAATAGGGAACTTAACCACTAAAATAAAAAAATTAAATTTTAAATTGTTTCCAGACAAATATAATAAGTCTGACTATCTTTCTTTCTTTACATTCTGTAACAAATCATATAAATTTATCATTTCTTTGTATAATCTTACATGATATTGGATTAGAGATCATTAGGCTTTAAAAATGTCCTTTTTACTGGTCTTATATTACTTTGCTTTGTAAGTTTCATCGCACACCTATTACCCCAATTTTGAACCACTTCCCGTCATTCAATCTTCCCCAAATTTTGCACATAGAAACAACTAAGGTGAAGAATACAGAAACCAAAATAATAATAATAATAATATGACTAAAAAAATTACACTTTCAAGAAAGTATAGGTTAAAATTTAAAGAATCTTGGCAACATGGCAGATGCCAGATGTGGCAGATGGTGTCTCTTATACACAAATAGAGGGAAACATTTTTCTCAAACCTTAATAAATTTTTACTTATCTTTATAATATTATTTCTAGTAGATAAATGATGTAGATGAAGCAAAAAAATAAATAAAATAAAATACAAAATTATGTAACAATAAAGATATTTTAATTATTTTGTTTTAATTATTTTTCACACACTACTCCAACTTCTAAACAGATAAGGCGCACACGCCAATCTGGCTAGTCTATACAGGGTGTCCCAAAAAAGCGTAGCACGCTCATCAGAACAGGATTCTACATTTATTTATTTATCAAAAAAAGTGCTCAACAGACAATATATCCAGCTAATTGCACAGTAAACATTTTGTATATAAGAACAATATGTGAAACAAAACAATAATAATAAACTAAAATAGTAAATAAAACAAAAATACAAAACAATCCTTACAAAAATAAACTATTATCGCTTATCTTTTTAACAATAGTTTTAAAACTGTTGAAATTTGTAATGAAAGGGTCTAGGTCTTCTAAATATGTATTATAAAATGACATGGCTTGTTCCATGGTCCTCGCATTACCATAGTTCGTTCTGTGAAACCCGCATTGGAACTTATTTTTTTTCCTAGTAATTATCATAGGTACCTTATAACTGCATTGAAACAATAGATCAGGAACATAGTAGATATTACTAGTTATTTTGTACAGAAAGTACAAAAAGGCATGCACCCTTCTATCCATTAATGAGTCCATTTTCAATAAGTTTAATCTTTCTATATAGGATAATGGGGATGATCCATTGTTCCGAAAACCGAGGAGATGGTTAGTGAACCGTCTTTGAATTTTCTCAATGGACATAATGTGAGAGGAGTATATCGGAGACCAGACAATATTTGCATATTCCAAAATGCTACGAACTAGAGTATTGAACAGCAGTATCAGGCTATTTGTATCTCTAAAGTCTTTCATTACCCGCAATATAAACCCTAGATTGCGAAAAGAACGGGAACAAATGTAATCTCGATGTTCTGAGAAAGAGAGTTTCTGGTCAAAGATTACTCCCAGATCTTTAATAGAAGTAACTCTTTCCAGAATTTTACCATCTAATGTGTAAGTGTATTCATCAAAAAAGGTTTTCCGAGAGAAGCACATTAGTTTACACTTATCAGCATTCATTTCTAACTTATTTACTTTGCACCATTCAGCTAACTTATTAATATCAACTTGCAATCTAAGAGCATCCTCAACATCATGAATCACTGTAAACAATTTCAAATCATCTGCAAATAGCAAACATTGACAGGATAAATCAGACACTAAAACACATGACAAAATACATGTGAAAATAAGTTGAAAATGATCAGTACATTTTCAAAGTATGTACATCAAACAAAGACCCAAAGTAGTGTTAACCACGGTTTTAACGGAACGCTTTCGATTTCTATCCATGATTATCGAATTAATTTTTAATCATCCGTAAGTAGACCAGTCAAATTAGCTCAAAATGGCGTCGTATCTTGCATTAAATCATGTAGTTCCAATTTTTTCAGGAATGTATAGAGGATGGTCCCCTGAACAACGCCTAATAAAGTCCCATCGACTTTAGGCGCCGCTAGCGGTTGGAGGGGGGGCAAAAGGTCACATTTTTCAGTTTTCGGCGTTTATCTCGAAAACGGTACGTCGCACCGAAAATGTTATTCAATTCAAAATTAAAGTTGATAAAATTTAAAGCAAAAATGAACATATGCATTTTTTTCCTATGGCCAACAGTTTTGGAGCTTTAGAGTCGACAAAAAACAGTATTTTCAAAAATAAACATTTATTCACATTTTATTGTTTACATATTTTATTTGAATTATGTTGATATTTGAATGATGTTATAATAATTTAGTGAGGATATAAAAATTGTTTTGGGGCTATTAACTGCCGAAGGGTGTAGGCAGCTAGAGCCTTCAGCTTTTTGAGTTGTAGACGGGGGGAGTCAGTGCCACAGCGCTCAAACGTGATTTTTTTCAGGTTTTTGCTCATATCTCCGAAGCTATTGCTCTTAGGAGAAATTTTTTTACTGAAAATTGAAGCTGATAAAATTTCAAACAAAAATGTTTGAATGCATGTTTTACCTACGGCCAACAGTTTTAAAGCTATAGGGTCCCAGATCTCAAGAAACTTTTTGTTTTATATTTTTAGCAAAATAAGATATATTTTATCTCGGAATATAGATTTTGTCCAGTAAAACAGCTTTGTTAGATTCGTATATCGTAATCGATCCTTCAGGGTATAAAAATAAATTGGTAAGGCGTGAAGTTTCACGTAAAAAAGATTTCGTTGGTATTGTGAACACAAAATTAGTAGGGGGTGGTGGGGGGGGGGGAATTTTGATTTAAAAAAAAAAAAAAAAAAAAAAAAAAAAAAAAAAAAAAAAAAAAAAAAAAAAA
>KZ651155.1:9164-24395 GCA_001010745.2 Gerris buenoi | reverse complement strand
TTGTTATAAGAAGTGGTTTAGGTACAATTCTTAAAATTTACAATTTTCCCATTTTGTTATTTTTACGATTACAACAGAAATGTTTTGTCTACAGGCTTCATTTTGTGATTGCATAAAAGCCAATTAAATTTACTACAACTTTATTTCTTACGACTTTTTTCGTAGAGGAGAGGCTTTATGCCGATATTTGCCCCGAAGCGAGAGCAATACTTAAATTTTTCCATTTATTGGAAAACACTACCAATCTTTGAAGTGTCATATCTCAGTAACTGTTGGACGTACAGAGTTTTTGATGGACGTAAAAAGAAGCCAATTATATTTACTGCAACTTCATTCCTTATGAATTTTCTCATTGTTTAACAGTTTTACGCCGATATTTGCCCCGAAACCAGAGCAGTACTTAAAATTTCAATTTTTTGCAAAACATTTTCCAATTCTTATAGGGCCATATCTCAGAATCTATTGGACGTACAGAGTTGCCGTTGGACTTAAATTGTTGTAAATTNCGATTTTGAGATTTTGATGGATTTACACGTTTTGAGGTCCCCTGGGTCCAAAAAAGTGGTTTTTAAAAAATGTCTGTCGTCTGTGCAGACGCCTGGAGCCTAAACTACTGGGCAGATTTTTACAAAATTTGGCATACATGTTCAGAAAAATCAAACCCCGAGGCGAAATCGAGAAATGAATTTTAGCCCCAAATTTGGGGGCGCTGCTCCCCAGAAACTCTGAAAAACGTGAAAAAATTTTTTCTCGAAAACGGTTCCGACGATTTTGGTTAAAAAAATTCTAAAATGTAGTCCATTTAAATACGAATCTAACGATATAAGCTTTTTTCCTGGGAAAAATCTAGTTCCGGAGAAAATAGCTTAAAACGCGGACGGAGAAAGCCCGGGTTCGATTCCCCGCCCGGGAGAAGTTATTTCTATGGTAAATTTTGATGAAATGCTCAGTAATAATTAAATGTACATACGAAAATTAATAAATTGGAAACACTGGGCTAAGTGAATATGAACTCGTATATGAGAAAGTTTGTCTGAGTTGTCTCGGACCGTTTTATCTTTTTTGAGTCCAAAAAAGTGGTTTTTAAAAAATCTCTGTCCGTCGTCTTAGACGCCTGGAGCCTAAACTACTGAGCCGAATATGACGAAATTTGGCATATACCCCGAAGCGAAATCGAGAAATGAATTTTAGCTCCAAATTTGGGGGCGCTATCCCCCAAGAACTCCGTAAAAAATATTATTTCTCGAAAACGGTTCCGACGATTTTGATAAAAAATTAAATACGATCTTTTTATTTTAATACGAATCAAACGATATAAGCCGTTTTCCCGGAAAAATCTAGTTCGTGAAAAAAAGCTTACAACGCGGACGAAGAGAGCCCTGGTTCGATTCCCCGCTCAGGAGAAGTTATTTTTTTGATGAAATGTTCAATAATAATAAAATTTACATATGAAAACTAGTAAATGGAAAACACTGGGCTAAGTAATTATTAACTGGTAAGAGAAAATTTGTCTGAGTTGTCTCGGACCGATTTTTTCAATGTCAAAGGCGCTTTGTCTGCAGGGCTCTTTTTTTTCTTTTTTTTTCCCGGCGCACTTTTTAATTATTTTTTTTTTAAAAACAAAATAAGAATTATTATTTAATTATTATATTATAGCTGATCAGGTGAGTTAAGGATGAATGCAGTACTGTGTTTAGAAACCATTAAGCATTTATTCGGCTAGTAATAGCAACCCTGTTTATCTATGTTGCAACTGCAACCTACCATACAAGGCTAAAGTTGACTCTGTCACCAATCTATATTTACTTTTTTACTTTTATTGCCTTAATTAGAACACCGGCACACCTTAAACTTCACATCACATGGCTATATCTTTCATGGATTACAAGAAAAGGACGCTTCGAGGACCATGCTCTGTTCGAGGTTAGTTATATTTCTGTGGAAAATATGCTTCATAGAGAAGGATGGCGAAGTTGGTGCCGACGGTCAATATATTTAGTGAGGTTAAGTGTTGCAATGTGTGCTAATAACTAAATAAAGTGTTTGTTAAATCGACTGAAGTACGGCGTAATATAAAAGGTAATATATCTAAACATTTTTTACATAAAAAAGAAAGCAAAATACACCATGCAGATAGGCAGCGGCTAAAAAACCATGAAACGAAAAATAGGTCACTGTTGAGCCAGAAATATGACGACTGGATCAAGTTATGTCCAAATGTTACTGAAACATAAAGAACATAACAGAGAGAACATAAAGAGTTATTGGTGGTTTTGAAGAAGCATTGCCAAACTATTTCATGGTGAAAAGTTAAAGGTACTTGGGTCAATGAACCGTGTAATTAAAGAGGTTAGTTTTGAACTAACAGCTTTTTTGATGGATTTATTTTGAAGGAGCACACGAGCGTTCTCGGTGATATAAAACGTAACAAAGGAAGATAATTATTCTTCAAACTTCTTGAACTGTTTGTTACTAAGGAAGTAGAGGCTATTATTAATTGATAAGTGTTATATTTCACTTCAACAAATCAAATACTGCATCAATCAAATAAAATCAAACATCATTATGGAAGCTATCATCTTCAGTAAAGCTTTCTTCCAGTACTGCTGCTCCAGGACACCACTTTTTAACACTTGTCTGTTTATCACTGAGTGTTAACATTGAGATTTAATCGTTAAATGAGGTAGTTTTAACACAAGCAAAAGCATGGTCCGGTAAAAGGCTGGCAAAACAAAACTAACCTACGATACTTCACCTCTTGCACCAACCCAGTATTGAGCCTGCACAGGATTAAACTAAGACTTGCTTACTAATGAAGGAGCCGCTACGACTTCAACCTACTTAAGTCACAACAAGAATTGAATTCAGATGGAGTCCATCGATATTCTGATCTTCGAACTTCAAACCTCAGTAGGAACCTTTTCCTATTTACTATATGTATGTTCAACCGGCTGATTCACAGTGATGGGAGCTATTCTCTGAATATTCCTTATCTTCATCACAGCTGTGAATAATTTCTTGTTCTGCAGTAATCTTTTTATCATTGACAAGTTGTGAACGATAACCTCTCTGCCGTTACTTGAGTTCCATTGATTATTTTAAATAATAAAGGATATTAGCAAGTAGAGTACTTGCCTTTTCTGTTATAACGTACTGACACTACGTATGCTATGATCTTTGAAGCTTTGTCGACTATGTTCTTACTTAGTTCTTCGTTAATTCTGGAATTCCACGTACTACATTGTCTTTAAATATGCAAGAAGGAAATGACGGTTGAAATAATTAAAATTCATTGCCAAGAAGAGCCTTAGAAGGTGCTACGTGAATTGCCGAATGAGGTGTGGCTCTATGTTGAATTAAAAACAGCTGTATTTACCAATTTTTTTTTCTTCCGTTACCATATTCCACAACTTAGAACGGATGAAGTGTTCTACCTTACCATTTGCTACTGGCCATAATTGAGTAAATTCTGAGTTTACAGAAATTCTTGAATAAGGCTCCATTAAAAGGCAATCCATTATCGGACTTAACAACTTAAGGAATTAAAAATATTTCCAAATGAAGAGGAGTCAAAACATCAGTGCTTGTAATTGAAGCAATCTCAACCTCTGCGTACTCGCTGTATTCGTCAATTACCTATGAAATCAATGTATAATTTCCACTAGTTGAAGTATCTGGCATTTCTATTATGGCTTCGTTGATACCTGGCAACTAAATTTTGCAATCAACTCCTTAGGTTTTGTCAACTTCTTAATTTGTCTTAGTTTTTGTCAACTTGTTAATTTGTCTTAGTTTTTGTAATTCTCTGATGCCCAGTGTGGGCTGATTTTTTTATTTTCTTCTAGTCTGTTGGTATGACTAATAAACTAAAGGGTCCTCTATAAAATCTCGTTAAACAAAATAACCAGCTCATCTTTGACATATTTACAACTACGTATATACCTCAGGGTCATTCTAACAATTGAAATTAAGCACCTTAATAACTTTTTTTTTTTTGAAAAAAAAAAAACCTTGAGTCTTGAGTTGTATCTCCAATCTTCAGGTGAACTGGTCGATAATTTTTAGATATTCTTCATGGTTTCCTGCATCCTTGACTTTTTAGTTGATCGCTCATGGACAAGTAAAACCTCTTCAGAAAAAATCTTTTCTACAGGAATAATTTTGTTGTTCGAAAAAATAAATATAAATAAAAAGGATATCTGGCTCTTGCCCAGAAGACCTATTAAAGGGTATTCCTTTAACTTTATAATTCGATGCGATGCTTCAGATGGAAATAAAGTATAATATGACATGACATCTGTATCTACCTTCATATGAGAATCTGAGTCCGATTGTATTTTGGAAAAATAATTTCGTCATTGAAAAAATAAATATAAATCAATCATATATTGCCTAATGCATTTAAAATTATATAAATTTTCGTAAATACGGATGAATAAACCTGGAGTTGCGATTAATGACATATGAGAAGTAACAAATCCATGACCACCACAATTAAACGTAAGAAAGAGCATTATAGCTGAAAATTTTAAACTATATTACTTATTACCGTGCTGAGTTTTTTTACTTTTTGAAAATACTTTTTTTTTTTTTTTTTATCAAACTTTCGATTATAAATATCATCAATTACTACGAAATCTTTAGAATTAATAATATCTTCAGACAATTTAGGACTAAGATAATGGCATTAACCTGTTTCAATTTTGTCAATATTGTGAAATGTAAAAGTCTTAAACTGGAATGAATAATATATCCTAAAATGAAATAAATATAAGAGAATAGAAAAATCATAAGAAAATTGTCGTGATATTTTCGTTAAAAGTATATAGGTTTGTCGATATAGGTTGAGTGTGCTCTTTTTTTATATTGACTGAAAGACTTCTTACTATTTCTCTTTTGAACAAATGCAACATATTTTGAGGATCTCTTACGTGCTTCGCATTCTCACTAGCAACTACAGACACATGATCTTTAGGAATAAAAATTCCATACCTACAAAAAGTTTGGACAAACTCAGATGACATAGGGAGAAAAGAATTTAGACGAAGCACATTCATGTCCCATCTCATAAGACACAAGTTCTTTCTAGCATTTCTAAGAACTCGTCAACTTCATCTGGTGACTCAGGTTTAGAAATTAATTCCATATCATCCCCCTATAGTATCGGCTGTTAAAATCTTTAATCTCTTTCCCAATCTAGTTTTTATCATTTCTTTACACATAACTTCTTGCAAATTTCTATTTAATATAGGATTAAATACTAAAGTCATTAATTCGCCTGATCCATGACTAGTTAATGCATCAAAATCTGAGCCGTCAATAGTCCAACCAAGTCTCATAGAATCATTTTGTAAATATTGTAATATCGAATGAGTATCCTTAGGTGTCAAATTTTCCAGTGTCTTAAACTTAATAGAATAAAATTTCCTATCTTTTGAATATCTAATTGAAGAATCTCCTTTTCCTGCTTGAATACATGAAATTTCATCTTTGTTTTATTATATGAAGAGAAAAAAAGAGATTGTAAATTAAACGCTAATTTTTTATACACATCCTGTTCACAAAAAATATATTTTTTTCTACCATTATCCCATTTGGATCCATGAAGACGATTTTCTCCATGTACTAAATTAGTCATTTCTATTCTCGACATTTTGTTAGGTCCAAATAAGTCTAAATCATCTTTATATATTATGTAGTAATGCTTCCAATATAGGTTTTCTAAAAGTTGTCCACTGACAATGCATATCGAAATTTTTTTAATCTGAATCCAATGTCAGGAAATTCGGATTTCCTGAAACAGCTATCGTTGTATAGTTATCTAAAATTCTCACACCACTTGTGCAATTCGGTCCAGAAAATATATGAGAAGTGTTGATAGGGGAAAAGAATTTTCCTATAGTACTGGCTTAATTTACGTTATGAGACGAGATGACAACCAGTAGGTTAATCATAACAATTGACAGTACGTATATAAGTCTGGTCGCTTTCCCTGGAACATTTCTATATCCAATGGTACCTGGATTTAGATCGTTAATCTTTATTGAAGCCTTAGCTCTAGAAAAACCACTTTGACCCATTTTCATTCCTATCGCTAACTTTTTCTTAATCTTTACATGACGTACTTCATCATTTATTTTTATATCAAAATTTTCTGCTTTCACTCCCGCGCTAGTAGATCTCCAAAAAGAAAGACAGGAAGAAATCCTGCTTCTCTAGCTTCTTTATCGATATATAATATTTTCTTTAATAATATCTCCCAATCGATGAATGAACCCAATTTATCATTTTCAACCTCTTTAAATTCGGCTGTCTTTACATTGAACATTTATTTTATTAACTTTCCTTATTAGGTCTAGGCTAGTGCATCCTTGTAATACTAGTATAGAAGGTCTATTTGAATTTATTACAAAAAATTCTATCTCTTTTGTAGTTTCTTTATGTGTTGCTTAAAAGTTAATTTTTCCTAGAATTTTCAAATTTTCGCCAGTATGTACTCAATTTTTGTTTGGTGGGTATTAGTTAATCCGAATTTTTGTTTAAGGATTTAATTACCTTCATATTTATTATGTTGGCCATGCCCACTGTCCAATTTAAATTTATGTTCAATTTTATTATTTAAAATTATATTAGCTGTCCATTCTTTACTAAATTGATTATTAATTATTTCCCACTACATCTACAGAATATCTGTCAATATCATCAGTGATTTCTTCATCCTCAGATTCTCTGTCAACCAAGTGCACATTTTTTTTCTTAAAACAATATTTAGCATAGTGCCCTTTATTATGACATATTTGGCAGAATGATTTGTGTGCAGGACATCGATTACGATTATGATTTAGTCCACAACGTGTAAAGTTCTTGACAAACTGGTTAGTGATGCCTGTAGTATTGTAATTATTATTTTGGCCAATATTTTTGTTCCAAGGGGTACGTTTTTTATTTAAGATATCAACACCAAGATTTGTGTCACTTGGGCCGCTTTTTATCAATTGAGATTGTTCACGGGATTTATTTATTGTCTGTGCTAACTTAATGGCATCGTCTAGCGAACTTGAATCACCTAATTCAAGCAATCTCTCTCTTAAAGTATCACTCCGGACACCACATATAAATATACTTTTGACTAAGTCGTCTTTTAATGTATTGAATTCACAATTAAGTGCAGAATTTTTTAAATCGGTCGCATAATGTTCGAGTTGCTCTCCCTCTATTTGTTCTCAAGTTTTATCGTACTGAAATGGCGCCTATACTATATCATAGGAAGTTGAAATAGGGCTCAAACTGTGCAGAATTAAAATTAAGAATGAAGCCTGTGATTGGATTTTTGATATCTTGCTTCGAACCAATAACATTTATATTTTAATGATTTTTCTAACCTCAAAGAGCGGTAGAGCCTTAAGTTGCCCTCCTTGTAACCTATTTTAAGTAATGCTTACAAACTCTATTACTTCTAATTCTTTTTTTGTCTTTTAATTGTTCTTAGCATTGTTTTTGGTAATGTTGATGCAATTATGGCAGCACTTGGTCCGATGTTCACCTCAAATTGCGTCACCACATAAAAGACAGTAGGTAGTTGTCATTCTTTTCTTAGTATAAGAGCAGATAGAACAATATTTCCTGGGCCTTAATTTTCCATAGATAATTGATGCACCTGTCACCTAGTCTGGATCTGCATTTTATTGAAGTATATTTGAAATAGATGATCTTAAATTGTTGTTCCATGCGCCTTTTCTGCCAATCACTGGCTAATTTAGAATGAAGCTCCATCATAAAATTTTACATGGTTTAAAGGCTTACTATTTAATCCATTTTCTTGTAATAATTATGAACATAGATTACATATATGCTATAATGCCTCCTAGCAATGTCCACAAATCAAAATATCCTCATCATCTATGCCAGCACATAAGTTGTGTGCACACTTAAAACACTTTTGGCATGCGATCATCCCTCATCAGATATGGAGTAGAAATCCCCGCAGTAGAGACATTCATCTTCTTCTTCTTCACCTGATTCATTCTCTGCCATCATCTTTTTTTGTAAATTTCTTTAGGCCTTTGGTTACTTTTCTCTTAGGATTTTTTATATTAAGTTTGATTTTTCAGTTTTCATTCTCTTTAAAATATTTTTCGCAATTGACTTTCCCTTAGTAGAGTTTTTTCTTTTTTATTTCACCATTTTTCTTATTTTACCTTCTTTTTTGGTGACAGTATTCTGTAATTAATTCTTATAAGGAGAATCAGTTAATATGATTTTTTTTAAGTTTGCTTTAAATCGGTATCACAGCCTCAGGTGATGTATGAAAAGTTGACTTGTCCTGAGAACATAGGTTGTGAGAATCTGGCATCCCTGAACATCCAGGTTGGGGTTTAATGATGGAGTCATCATTGGTCTTCTTGATGGTTAGGTCAGTGGACACTGAAGAGTCACTTATCAAATTGTGAGAATTTCCATCAGTATAATTTGTACTTATTTTAATTAAATATTAGTTGTCACCGATGGAAGGTGGTCTTCGTCTGAAAAGACATTTAGATTGGGGATCATATCCCAGCTTTTTAAAAGCCACTTATAGCATTTGGCATTGTGGCAGCATGTAAAAATGTGGCCCCAAAGATTGTTATTATTTAGAAATGAGTTGCACATTTTCTGAAGATTGTTAATATTTAGAAAAGAGTTGCACATTTTCTGAAGATTGTTAATATTTAGAAAAGAGTTGCACATTTTCTGAAGATTGTTAATATTTAGAAAAGAGTTGCACATTTTCTGAAGATTGTTAATTTAGAAAAGAGTTGCACATTTTCTGAAGATTGTTAATATTTAGAAAAGAGTTGCACATTTTCTGAAGATTGTTAATATTTAGAAAAGAGTTGCATTTTTCTGGGTGTCATTTGTCGTTTTGTCACACCTTGCTGCGAATGAGCCACACGATTATAAATGATGCGCATGTATGAGAAGTGTTTTGAATATCTGCTTGATCGAGTTTCTTCTTGAAAAAGCATGTAAAAATGTTGCCCCAAAGATTGTTAATATTTAGAAAAGAGTTACAAATGTTCCTGGGTGGCTTCAGAGCCATTTTCTGACCCCTTCACCATAGTATAGGCTTAGGGGCTTGAAAAATGTTACGTCTAAGCCCCCCATCGACGATCCAACATGTTGGCCCAACCTCTACCTGACTCCATCCCAACATGTTAAGTGCACCATCCACTACCGAGCATGTTGGTCCAATTTCAGTTTAACAGTGGATTTTGTGTTGGCTATAGCTATGTGGTGGTGTTTTGTGTTTAAGTCAAAAGAAAAAGAGGAATCCTCCGCACTTGTGGGCTAAGAAAAGGTTATTAGAGCGAAATAAATTTAGTCATTTGTTGTTTTTGTCACACCTTGCTGCGAATGAGCCACACGATTATAAATGATGCGTTCATATGAGGAGTGTTTTGAATATCTGTTAGATCGAGCTTCTTCTTGAAAATGTTTCCTCTATTTGTGTCCTCGCCTCCATCGTCATCCTCGTCTATTATCATCTCTTCCCCCGTTCGTTTAACCAACGATGATATTTCTTTTCTTACGACTTCATGGTCGATAATAAACATCATTAGGTCGTAATACCACAGGTTTGCTATGGAAACTCTTTCCTCTGCTTCAACTTCTATTCTTAGAAACTCCATCAAAGTCTTGAGGCTATCTTTTTAACTTCCAGTGCTTTCATTATCACTGACCGTACTTCTTTTTCTTTGCCACACCCTTAGCAAGGGTTCCGACAAACATGACTCCACAAGTGGGTACAGCATAGGTGCATACTTGTCCGAAGTCAACCCAAGCGATGCCAAAGCATTGAGCTGAGTTTCCAAACTATCATAGAGACTAGTTACGTCACTGTTCCAATTGAGAACTAGTTTCAAGATTTCTCTATAGTATATACTTCAGTCAACAGTTCTGTACGGCCAAACCTTGTCTTTAGACTAGTCACAGCTTTCGGATAGTTTTCGGCTATAAGCGGATATTTTTCCACCGCCCTATATGCCTTAGAATCTGGTACTAGCAATGTCATAAGATATGCAAATTTTTCTTCTGGTTTTAAACTTTCATCCAGATGAATTCTTTTAAAGGAGTTCCAAAACGATAACCATTCCAATAAAACACACTGAAAGGCTTTATTTTATATTGAGGAAGGTTCAATCTGTGACTACTACATTTATTATGATTGACAGCAATTTCTTTACGATTTTCTTCTTTGACGTTTTTATTAATATAAAGATTTTTCCTTTGCGTACAATCTGTCAATTTTTCCCTGTATGTGTCAAACTTCTCAATTTCCTCAGATATTTCATCCTCAGTAGCTTCTGGTCTATTCGTAATAAGGTTAAAAATCTCCACGTTTACAAGATTTAATTCTTCAAACCTCCTCTCAATAACTGTATAAAAATTATTTACCTGGATGGTTTTTTCCTCAGTAACGGGCGCCTCATTCTCCTGCTTTCAAAATTCAAGTAGCTTACTTGTTGCTTTCGTAAACACTTTCCTCAACGAAGTTCTCGTTTTCTTGAGCCGGATTTCTTCTTATGTCATGGTCGCCATAATGTTCCGAATTCTCGATAGATATATTCAATAAATTCTATAGAAGAAAAACACTCCAATAACTTTGTTAAGCATTGTAATATGAATTAAATCAAAACACACAAAATTCAATCCCAAAAAATTGACAAAATATATAAATATTTTTAAATCAAAACATAATAAAAATGTCCAAATTGACATATACTTTGGACAGTCAGCATTAACACTTGTCAAGGCTCTAAGTTTTCTTCGCTAACGAAATTTGTACATTTTAGCTTAAATTCTTTTCTTGAATCAATGTTTTTGTTTTTTGTGTATCTATTGTAGTTATTTATTTATTTATTTATTTTTTTATGTTCTCAGAACATATAAAAATTTAGCTAACGTGTATTGTTCTTTATGAGGCTTCCAGGTGAGCTTTACTATCCAATACTATAAGTTTGTATTTTGCCATTATTTAATTTAAGATTATTTACACCAAACCAAAAACGGTTTTCCGTTTTAATGCCTCCAGCTCATGGTGGCTATGTACTAGATTGGTGTCGTCCACAAAAGCTATAAGATCTTCATCATACTCTACAGCAGCTGTCGATGAATCGGCATATTCAATTTCAAAATCGTCTTCAGAATCACTTGAAAATAAAACTTCTTTTCTCACAGTTCCCTTTTTCTTCGAAGCATTTCTTTTCTCTAATAGTTTCAATTTTTTAGCTGCCTTATTTTTTTATCTTGAATGTCTTACAATTCTTCCAGTCTTTGTTTCTCAGGTGTATCAGTATAAATCCGAGATTTACCGCGTTCTCTCCCTTTCCGATTTGATGTTGTGGGAGCAACATGTGGCAAGGTTCGAACAGTTTCCGGGGTTATTACTTGTGTGGAAGGAAGGCCTTTTGAAATTACGGGGTCATTGGATCTATTTCCAGTCGAAGAAACTGTTTCGTAAGAGTTTTGGTTTAGAGGAGTTTCTGGTGTCTGAGCAATAGAAAGTAAAGTTGGTCTGTAAACCATGGTTGGTGAGAAGTCATCCTCAAAAAGAGCTAGTTTATTCAATGGTACGAACCCTGATTTTTCAAATCCTTGCATGATGTTCTTAGGTGTAAAAGATTCGTAGTAAGCAATCTTCACTAGTTTAGGAATATCATAAATTGTTAAACCTTTTCCTGGATTTTTTAAGTGCCAATCATTAAAAGCTATTTTGAGTTTTCTTTTAAACGGCCCAAATACTGCCACATCCAATGGTTGGAACCTGTGTGACGTGTGTGGAGGGAATGAAACATACACAAGACCATTGTCACGACCAATATCAATTATTATCGTACCTGGCTCTACGCCAGGTACAATAACAAGGCAGTGGCATAGAGCCAGGTACAATACCTGGTCGTACGCTCTTGTTTTGATCCCCCCCCCCCACGCCCCTTCTATGGCGCACACCCGCAAGGGGCAAGGTAGAAGGCCCCTCTCTCTCTCTCTACTACCTTTACACAATTCTATAAGCTCCGTTATTATTGTGTAATATAATATTATACATACTTATATACTAATTCTTTTTACTGAAAAATCATCTGCCGACCTTGGTAGTTTTGGTTTGAACTATGGGGTAGATTGATACAAATCAAACTACCCCAAGGGGTAGTTGATTTCATGCTGGACGCTATTGTGTAGTACATGAGCTGGGATAACTCCACAATTTCTTTATTTAATTGATTTTGTAGATTTGCAAGCACTATTCATCCCAAAGTTGGGCGATTATTTCCGTCAAAATTTAAATTAGTGTTGTCCACAGTGAATGAGATACATTTTGTTGTTAAATGAATTTTGTATCGTTGTGATTATAATCTGAGCAATTGTTTCTGAAGTTTCATTTGGGGTACTATAAATTCAATAAGTTTGTTCGAATTCCTCCGTTCTGGCTATCAAAATACTGAATCATTATTATGAGGAAAATAGTTCCGTAGTCTTGATCTTGATTATCTGAATCAGTAGAAACTCCAATTAGTCCAGTTACTCGGGGTTTTCACCTACGAAATTTGAGAAACTGAACCAATTCGCTTAAAATTCGGTGAGTTGATGGGAAAACGATCACATAACAAAAGTTATATAGAGTGCCTATGTGCGCTTCCGCCCCAGGGGCGGTTGCCACCCCTTCTCGGGGGGTGGTAATTTTTTTGCTATAGTATAGCTAAATATAGTAAATATTTTTCAATGCTGTAGTCAAAAGATTAACAACTCATTGAGCTATCACACCGTTGATAAATGCTTCGGTTTTGGTTTTGGAGAAAGTCATCTCGTGAGTCGGGAAATTTTACTTTCATCAGTCGCCCAGTACACTCCATAGAATTATAGGATTGGCGGTGCTTAACAGTGTGAAAATCAAGCGTACCTTCCGCACCAGAATGTTTTTGTTTACTTCCTGAAGACGATTATAATAAAATATCAATGAATTTCCTATTAGTATTCCCGGTCTTAAGTTGGCTCTCAGAAATGGAAAATTTACATTGAATTTTTTTCTTTGTGACGATGTCCTCAGTTGTTTCTGACTTCCCTGGTTAGATTAGGGCTGGTTAAAGTAAAAGTGTAGCATAAAATTTTACGTCTGTAAAAAGAAACATCAAGTATAAATTAAATAATTTTTGTTTTTAATATAAGTTTTGTTTGCGGTGCATCACTAGTTTCATATTTTGGAATTAAAAGGGAAAACGTTAGTAATATAAGAATATTAACTGCATTGAGTATATAATATGAAACTCACTCTCATCATCTTTCACCCTCTCCTTTGCCATCTTAATTATTTTTGTCGAAAACTGCGGCATACAGTAATTTGTACACCTTATCTGGATAGATGAACTTGAAATCTATATCCAACTGTAACATGAAATCGAAATACATCATTATTATGGTGGAGATATTTTAATTTTATTAAGTGCAGGTTAATTAAAAAATCTAGCAAAGTGACAGCATTCTTATGCGTATAATTAATTAATTAGTTAGTTAGTTGAGAAGCATCCTTTACTAGACCAGGAATGTCGTAGATGGTAATGGTTTTCCCAGGATTACTTATCAACCAGTTGTCCGCAGCTGAGAAATAGTACCTTTTAAACGGGGCTGAAGGGGGTGAGACGTATGGGGAGGAAAAGAGAGCAAAACTATCACATTGTCTTTGCAAAAATTTAGGACCTCAATTGACAAATGTGAGTCATGGTTATCAAGCAAGAGTAGGCAGGTTTTTTCAGGGGATGATTTAACATGTGAATGGAAGTGTTTCATAAATATCAAAGAGATGAACCAGTCATCCATCCAGATGGATGTGCCGTCCCAATACAGCCAGGTTGGCCTCCCTTTACAAAGTGTTCTTTATAGTACACTCTCGGGAAGATGAATAAAGGCGGAACGGAATTTCCAATCGCATTAACTGCTGTGGCAATTGTAACCGTTTGTCCTCGCTCAGCAGATGTGGCTTTTCCGACCTGGCGTGCCCCTTTTTCAGCAACTATTTTACCCGGGCGTTGCACAGTTTGCACTCCAGTCTCGTCTACGTTCCATACATCTTTGCCTTGAAATTTGTGTTTTTCCAGAACTGTTTATCAAAAAAGGAAGATACATAGTGCTTGTTAAAGCTTGTTGCACGGCCGAGGCTAGTTGGTTCTGGCTCTCTCAAAGAAAGATTTTTGTTCCTTTGTAAAAATTTGTAAAACCACACCGAGGAAGCCATTTTGAAATTATTCCAAGTGTCAGGAATGTCAACACGATTTGCTTGTGCCAACTCATAAGCAATTTCCCTAATATTCTTAGGAGTCAATTCATAATAAATCTTTGAGCACTTAACAATATATTTGTTAAGTTCTTTCTCAAGATCATCGCTTTAAATTTGTCGATGTTTTGTATATCCCATTTTAACAATACTTGCTTCTGCACTTGATTCACTTTTTTCTTTCTTGTTCCTAAACCTTAAAAGTGTCATTTTATCGATAGAGAACGCTTTTGCAGCTTCCCTAAGAGTCATTCTGCCGTTTTTAATTTCAGAATAGGCTTTCTCAAGTTTCCATGCATATTTCTCCCCTTTTAGTTTTTCTTATGTAGTTCCTCGGCATTATCAGGGTTAAAAATCTTGTGGGTTAAGTTGACACACCGTATTAACCTGACCCACAAGTGAAAAAATGTATCATCTTGACCCAAACGACGCTATTACACTAATATCAAACATTAAAAAGTGGATACAATTAAAACTATAACAACCAGCAAAAAATATTACCTATAAGCCAAGTAATTTAATGAACTCTTTGATTTCAAAGCCGTAAAGCTGTGAGTCACTCCGAAACACTTCAAATAATTGTTTGAAATATTACTTTAGGCAGTTAAAAACAAGATAAGGCACACAAAACGCTGAATAACGCAGCTATTCCCTTGCTCACAAGCGTGGAGACTAGGTGTTGAGTGAAGGCTTCTTCCCCCACTCCTTTACGCCTGCGCATTAATAAATTATTATTACTGTATCAACTAGACCCAGTCTCCCCTATGTTTGGTGCTTAGCAGTGTGAAAAGCAAGCGTACCTTCAGCAGGAGACTGTTTTTGTTCAGCGCCGGTGCTACACTTTTGGCCGCCACAGGCAAAACGGATTTTGGCCGCCCCATCGAAATAGTATTTTTTTTACCGGGGGGGTGGGGGGGAAAAGGGGT
>KZ651154.1:765094-775179 GCA_001010745.2 Gerris buenoi | reverse complement strand
ATATACCTTTCCCGGGTTTCCAAGTCAAACCACAGGCTGTTTGCGAACGCGCAGGGAGTTTGCTCAAAAAGCGTCCACACCAAACGCGCACGAACGCGCACAAACAGCAAACATCCTTTGATGTACCGACTCTAGCCGGAGCGCCCGCGAACACAAACAAGCATTCGTTCGTGCGCGCGGTGCCGTCCACACCGGCCGCGCATCCCTGTTTGCAAACACGATGCGCGGCCGGTGTGGACGGGGCTTCACATTAACAACACAGTAACAAGTAACTTAATTCCTTTTATAATAAGTCGAAATTAGGCATCTTGTGAATATTGATCAGGTTTATTACCTTATTAAAACAAGTTCGTAAATATTGCTCCAAAGGTTAGCCATCCCCACCTCAAGTAAGAGAATAATTGGTATATTGTGCTTATGTGCGTTTGCCTTTTTAACCCTCTCAAGATTTTAAAGTATTTGAACTTTTGAACAGAGTTGTTAATGAGTCCTTACTAATTAGTTCTTCTACGGTGCTTTAAAATTATAAATATTCAAATGTATAATTATCATCTCCAACATAACACTTTCTGCTTCTTTTACTATGGTTTACGTCGCGTTCTTCTTGCCTTCTCCTGGGAATACGGTCGCATAAGGCGCGTTTTTCTTTACGCAATGCAACTATGCCATTCCTCGTGGTCCTCATCAATTCGTGGAGGACCAGGAACGTCTTGTACGTTCGGGTAACATGCGTTCTACACATTCATAGAGACTTCAGGGAACGAACAATATCCTCACTCTCTATGATTTCCTCGATATAAATTTCGTTAATCTAAGCTTATAGTCGAAAGTTATAATCCGTAGTTGTATGGTAATAAGGACGGCTATATAAAAAACAACAAAAAAACTAAAAGCTTCTGTAGGATGTAATTAGGTTGGAAAGTGAATCGTACTTTAATCTAACCCTAGAGTCGTATACCTCTTACCACCGTGGTAGAGGTAAGAAATGAAGAAGTAATGTTTCAAATCTAACCCACTTAAAACTACATATAATTACTAAGAAGAAAGACGGAGCGAAGTAATAATAAAAGAGCTTGAATCTAATAAAGACAGGTGGGGTAATAATGACATGGGTTATTATAGATCAAGGAGGTCCCGAGTATTATTAGGACTAAATACTACACACAATATATAATTATTCTTTTGAAAAAGGAGTCACTAGAAGAAATAAATCTGGGTGGTACTTTACTTTGAAATCGTTAAACCTATGTTAAGATTCGTGTGGAAATATCCTACAACCGACAACCCCGATCCGGATTTTGAGTGGAGGTTGGGTGTCATGTATCTTCTTATTATGTATCAACTATGCACATGACTATATAAATCAAATAAATATATTGATATATAATAAATTAATTAATATATTCATATAATATTGTACCCCAAAAAATATGTTGTTATAAGAAAGTCATTGAGCAAGAAAAATCAATTTTACAAATTGACACCAGAGAACGACAAAATAAGGAAGGGAACAAAATTATTTTTCCCTATTTAATCATAATTTCAAGAAAAATAATAACAGGAAACAGGAGTATAATAATAAGGGTNTTATTTCATTAAATTATTGACTTTATCGTCTTCTTAATGCGTCGAGAACGACCACACCAGTTTTTGAAAGTAAGTTATTTTGTCAATTTAATTGATTTGCTGTAATGTAATTGTTAAATTATTAATTAGGCAAAAGGCAAAAACTAAATTAGGTTTTTACAGATAATCCAACCATCCAAACATTATCATTTTCTAACTAATATATATCTTTATTTAATGCAGGAAAAGGTTAACAAGAGGTCCTAGGTATGCCACTGAGTCGTAGACATTTATTTTCTATTTTTTTCTTTAAAAAAAGTTGGTTGTATTGAACTGAGATCCTGTGGTAATAAAACATATTGAATCACTTTTTTTTATCATATTTATATCGTTTTAGTTTCGTCCCTTGAACATCTCGTTTATATCAAGCATCGTACACACCAAACGCGCTTTCGCAAACAGTGTTTGCATACAACTGCAAACACTACGTCTACACCGGACGCGCATTCTTGACAAATAGGCGTTTGCAAACGTTTGTCCTTGTTCCCATTTATTTTTCATTATTTTCTCTATACAATACATCTCATAAGTACTAAAACAATATTGCACTTGAATTTTACTTTGTACAATGGATCTATCAAAACGCTTGATAGATCCATGTCGGCTTATTTATTATTATTTGCGAGTTATTAAAAAAAGACAAAAGTAAAAGAAGACGAAGAGGGGTTGAAAAGATAACTACTATAAAAAAAATGCAGGTGCTGGAGTGAAAGAAGTAAGGGGGAAGAGGTTAAGAGGTCAAGAGTGGGAGAAATTTATATACATATATGTAAGTATATATATAAAGGCAGTTGATAATGATAAATAAAAATAGCCTTAATTTTTAGACAATATTTTACTCCTCGATCATCCCTTATTATTGCAACAAAAATAAAACACCAAAGCATAAAGAAATTTTATAAAAATAGTAATATGTTCTTTTAGTGAAGAAAGATAAATATCAATGTAATATTTAGTCTCGCGGGCCCATAGGAGGCTAGGGCCCATAGGCCTGTGCCTTTAGTAATAAGCTTGAAAACAATATAATTATTATTTAAGCAAATTAATTGTATGACACATTTTTTAATTGTTATGTCATCTATCTATATATATTTGTCTATTTAATCTGGTATTTTTTTTAATCTATAGATTCACATCAGCATCTCTATTTTTAATTACTATTTATTAATTATTATATATTATTAGTTATTATATGTAATTTTATTAATATTCTTGAGGCAATTTATTTATTTATTTTTATTTGATGGTATAGTCAAAAATAGGGATGAAAAAGATATACCTTTCCCGGGTTTCCAAGTCAAACCACAGGCTGTTTGCGAACGCGCAGGGAGTTTGCTCAAAAAGCGTCCACACCAAACGCGCACGAACGCGCACAAACAGCAAACATCCTTTGATGTACCGACTCTAGCCGGAGCGCCCGCGAACACAAACAAGCATTCGTTCGTGCGCGCGGTGCCGTCCACACCGGCCGCGCATCCCTGTTTGCAAACACGATGCGCGGCCGGTGTGGACGGGGCTTCACATTAACAACACAGTAACAAGTAACTTAATTCCTTTTATAATAAGTCGAAATTAGGCATCTTGTGAATATTGATCAGGTTTATTACCTTATTAAAACAAGTTCGTAAATATTGCTCCAAAGGTTAGCCATCCCCACCTCAAGTAAGAGAATAATTGGTATATTGTGCTTATGTGCGTTTGCCTTTTTAACCCTCTCAAGATTTTAAAGTATTTGAACTTTTGAACAGAGTTGTTAATGAGTCCTTACTAATTAGTTCTTCTACGGTGCTTTAAAATTATAAATATTCAAATGTATAATTATCATCTCCAACATAACACTTTCTGCTTCTTTTACTATGGTTTACGTCGCGTTCTTCTTGCCTTCTCCTGGGAATACGGTCGCATAAGGCGCGTTTTTCTTTACGCAATGCAACTATGCCATTCCTCGTGGTCCTCATCAATTCGTGGAGGACCAGGAACGTCTTGCGGAACGTTCGGGTAACATGCGTTCTACACATTCATAGAGACTTCAGGGAACGAACAATATCCTCACTCTCTATGATTTCCTCGATATAAATTTCGTTAATCTAAGCTTATAGTCGAAAGTTATAATCCGTAGTTGTATGGTAATAAGGACGGCTATATAAAAAACAACAAAAAAACTAAAAGCTTCTGTAGGATGTAATTAGGTTGGAAAGTGAATCGTACTTTAATCTAACCCTAGAGTCGTATACCTCTTACCACCGTGGTAGAGGTAAGAAATGAAGAAGTAATGTTTCAAATCTAACCCACTTAAAACTACATATAATTACTAAGAAGAAAGACGGAGCGAAGTAATAATAAAAGAGCTTGAATCTAATAAAGACAGGTGGGGTAATAATGACATGGGTTATTATAGATCAAGGAGGTCCCGAGTATTATTAGGACTAAATACTACACACAATATATAATTATTCTTTTGAAAAAGGAGTCACTAGAAGAAATAAATCTGGGTGGTACTTTACTTTGAAATCGTTAAACCTATGTTAAGATTCGTGTGGAAATATCCTACAACCGACAACCCCGATCCGGATTTTGAGTGGAGGTTGGGTGTCATGTATCTTCTTATTATGTATCAACTATGCACATGACTATATAAATCAAATAAATATATTGATATATAATAAATTAATTAATATATTCATATAATATTGTACCCCAAAAAATATGTTGTTATAAGAAAGTCATTGAGCAAGAAAAACCAATTTTACAAATTGACACCAGAGAACGACAAAATAAGGAAGGGAACAAAATTATTTTTCCCTATTTAATCATAATTTCAAGAAAAATAATAACAGGAAACAGGAGTATAATAATAAGGGTAATAATAATAAGGGACATCAATTGTTTGTTGAATTTATAAATGTCAACTGATCCCTTCGCTTCGGCCTGCAATGGCAATGGGGGAACCTCTTCCACTAGGAGCCAAACGGCACACATATCTCACGTAGCAATTATGTAAAGAGAAAAACTTGATTTACACAATACAAAGTAAAGCTGCCCTCCACTAAAGGATTGCTGTAAACACAGCATACTAATCAATCAGGAGTCAAAAGTTAAGTAATACATAATAAATAAAAATAACATTTGTACGTTTAATGGAAGACAGAACCTATTCGAAATAAAGTTAAAACTAAAAATGCACTATAAAAATCGTCTCAAAATCGTCAAATTGTCTCTTAAAATTAATTGAAGCATTGCTATAAACACAGCATACTAATCAATCAGGTAACAAAAGTTAAGTGTAATAAATAAAAGTATTTAAATATTCATATTTAAAAGTTATAATTTAATCTTAAAAAATTATGTTAATTTAAGAAAAGTATAAAGGGTATTTTGATTAAGATAAATAGATATTAAAATGTTAAATCACGTAAGTAATGAACAATTAAGTATTAACAGTACTTGAAATAAATAATTATAAATCTATAATGGTATGCTATTATTTATTAGAACATGATAAATCTTAGATAAGCTCGCAAAATAGCAAACACAAGTTAAAAGTAGACTATTAAAGTGACATCAGTTTCCAAGAACTGTGAAAATCCATTTGGATCTTATTCAAATTTTCAAATAGAAGGACACTTGCCAACACACTGCGAAAAACCCCAACAAACAGTTTTAAATCAAACAGTAAACTTGTAAACACATTTTGAGCGCAGTACATAATGATAATATAAGAAAATGGAAGTAATAATAGTTTTAACTTCTAAAATAATGGATTTTTTTAAATTGTTTTAACAAAAATATACGATAAATATTCATTTATTTTAAGTACATTGAAGATGTATTGTAAATACTTCTCAAATTACGAATGGTTTGCTAATATAGAACTATAGAATATTATTCTTATCAAAATATATTTTTGAGAATGAATTCATACCTATTTCCAGAAGAGATTATTTTCTTCTAAAAAGTCATGAGTTAGGAGTTGAGTAAATGAAGATATAATTAATTTGGTTGAAAATGGTCACAATAGCTTTTTTTAACGCATAAGTCACAACTGATAAGGAAAACACATTTCTATCTCATTTTAATAGCACGTACCGCGTAAGTATATTTTTGATAAAGATCTATCTGTATATTTGGTAGGCTTAAATAAGGTTAAAGAATAAACCCTAGACTGAGATTACTTACATTGTAACGTAACAATTATTTCACTTTATTTACTTTTGAGGAGCTCTAAAAAAAATTGTTAATTTTTCACATTGGTGTTAGCTTGTACCCCATAAACGGGAATCTTCGAAGTAATCTCTAGTGGCTTTAAATATTAAAGCATAAATAAAATAATTTAAAAAAAAGTAATTTTAAGATTTGTAAGACTGATTAAGATACTTTAATAATATTATTAATGCTTATTTTACTGCAACAACTTTATCTGAAGTAAAAATCTATTTAATTTACCTCGCAATGTGGGAGGAAGAAAATCAGATACCGTTTGACATATCTTAAAATTTTATGCAAATATATGCAATATTTATGCAAGTTTCTTTTCCCCGAACCAAATTGAATAGAAGGCTTGTTAAACATTTAACAGGCTATTAATATTCAGAACGTTTAGAGCGTTTTTTCACACCAGCTACTTGCCTCTTATTATAGACGTTGAAAATTAGTTATAAGGCGGTTTAACACTTCATTAAAAGGTAGAAAGGCAAAGAGGTTAAAAATATTCATGTCTTTGATTTCCTCCTCTTGAAATTTGGCTCATTAATTCAATTATACTAAGCAACCACGAGAAAATGAACTGACCTGAATGATGATAACACCAATAAAACTATTTTACCTTAATTTTAAAAATATTAACTTAAATTTGAATTTTATCCATATTTTTATAATAGCATACCAGATTCAGGGTGAATTTCTATTTTATAGTTTGGGAGGAGAAAGATGAGAAGGAAAAAATGGGGCATATGGTTTCACAAATTCAAATTATTATCAGATCAGGGCTTTATTCTTAGATTTCAGAGTCAAACTAACTACAGCAGTTAATGATTAAAGAGATAATGACATTCGTTTAAACACTTTAATTGGCAATAATAAATTAACTACGAATTGTTGTTCTGTACTTTTAAGTGAAAAAGTAACAGTTAAATTATTTTAGGAACAACAAAGTTACTTATAAAACTCACTTTATCANGGGGCGGGCTCTCTGAATTCCTCGGCTGTTGCAAACTGTAATGATATGGTCCATGGAGAGGGGGGCATTTTGACATTGGGGACATCTAGGTCTTAGACCACCTTCTACCAAATAACTGTGGATGAGGCGTGTGTGACCTGTTGCCACTCTTTGGAGGATTTTGATGTCTCTATCCTACTTAGCTCAGCTGGCCAATTAATGGGTTTTAGGTGTGGCAAGACTTCTTGCAACTGAGTTGTCCCATTCATCCATTCTCTCATCCACATGCCTCTGATCCCTGCTGAATCTGATCTTATTTGATCGTCGATCTATTACTAGCAGAATAGTATTAATTTTCAAGCAAAGTACTTAAATGTTGCTAATCTTAACAATTTTTCTAGTAAATTGAAAAACAATTCACTTTCCACGAGAATCATAATCAAAACCATTTTGGATTTCTATGTTCCATATATTTTTTATTTATGCGACCGTCTAATAAGGTATAAATATCTACTTTAAATACTTTTGTGACTTTATATGCCGACCTAAATATCTATATATGCCGTGAAAACCTCCCAATAGGTTGGTCTACCTTATGTTCCATACATTTGATCCAAATTAACTTAAATTACACCCCGTAAAAATTGTTTTAAATAATTTTTGTAATACCTATTAGTTTTCAAAGCGTTCATGATGTAAAATAAAAACAGATCAAATAAATGATTCAAGAGTTTTGATCTCAAAGAAAACTCCCGTGTCTTTAATAGGTAATCAAAATATTTATGTATCAGCTGACCTTAAATTAAATAGGATATTAAAAACAGAAATGAATAAATAATTTAGATTAATGAAACCCACGGTAACATCTGAAGATTTAATGAGAACTTTTCAAGGGAAAAACTTTTAATATAAAATGTTCGGGCATTTATCCAGAATATATTCCATTTACTCTATCTACCTAAAAAAAATGTTGCTAATCTTAACAATTTTTCTAGTAAATTGAAAAACAATTCACTTTCCACGAGAATCATAATCAAAACTTTTAGGAACAACAAAGTTACTTATAAAACTCACTTTATCATGCAAATCCTAATTTAATAATTACAGAAGCAAAGAGTATTAAGGATTTTTAAGTTTTAGCTTATAAACTTAATTATAAAAAAAAAAAAAAAAAATGTTGGTTTAATGTTAATATTACCTTATCAATTCCCTTATAGCCTTCATAAATTCACATAAAAAAGTTGTTATAGACAACTTAAAAGCTTCAAGTGAGAAAAAAATGTTCAAATAGTAAAACCGGACCAAAGCCATTCTCTAAAACTCTAAAACTATTGAGGTGAACGAACCCCGTTATGCTTGGCCTACAGCAAGCTTTCCTACCTGCCAAAACAATTACCTTAACAGATAACGCACAACGCACGACACAGTACCTGCCTAGTATTCACCTGACACATTCCTATTCCTAAACGAACAATGGCTTTTAAAAGACAACAGTGATCAAACAGATTACACTAGGACAGGCCGGCCTAATACTTTGATCCCTTATTAACAACAAAGCATCAATTCTTTTAACATTAACAAGATGTNTTTGATAATTCCCTACTACAGAATAATAAACTCAAAAATACATTATTAAAATAATTATTATACTTTTACCAAACTTTTTTACTTTTTTTTATAAAAAAAATAAATAGGTTTAAAAAATTAGCTGCTTGTCACAACAACACTTTATTAAGGTTCTTTTAAATTAAGGCATTTAATTTAAATAAAACTAGGACAGTCTTTATTCTTTATTTAACTAACACTATGAGCAAACAAGAATATTCGAAATGATTTAATATCTCTTTGAGAGATATATAGACATTTATTACACACACACAGCGCCGAAAATGTCTTGTTTATGAAAAACTCTTCTTTATGTCAGTAACTGTGTTCTGTCATACGTTAGCTATATTCATTTAAAAGGTTTGTGTAGTCATTAACAAAGAGGGTAAACAAACCGTGTATTTGATTAATTACGTGATAAATAACTTTTTATAGAGTCAGGACCAAACAAAAGAAGTAATCAACTAGAACTAGAAGACAAAATGTAATCTTATTTTCCAAAGATTTATTATATTTCCATTTCCATCGTTCTCTGATGCCTTTTTACTCGACTAAATACCTAAGACTACGAAGAAATATTTCGTATATCCAAGTACTTACTTTACTTTGTGTAAACAGCAAATAAAACACTCGTAAATTTCTCAATTAAATACATATTATATTTTCACATCAACTACACAACACTCCCCACTCCCCTTTTTTTACCACAACAACAACGCGCTAACCACAACAACAACCATCTCCTGCCCTTTTTCCATCTCCTCACGTGTCCTCTATCAGTGTTGCCAAACTACTTATTCCTAATATAACAATTACTAAATCGCCAACATTTGCTTATTATTTATAAGCGAGCAGTGTCCTGACGACGACGCACCTCAAAATAATTTGTTATTGTTAACCACATTAATTCCAATAAATATAACATATATATATATAAAAATAAATGTTTGTTTTGATTTGTAGGTCTTCAAATAGTACAATATATATTATATAATATATTAAATATATATGTATATAATATAACTTATCTAAATAGAGATCCATATAAATTTACTTAATTTTACATTATTTTCTAAATATAAAATTAAGCCCCTTACCGCACGGGCTTAACGGCTCGCATTATATATTTTATATGACAATAAAGACACAAGTGTATGATTATTAAATCAAATTAAGCAAGTATGTGTAATCGATAATCTAATTAATACCAGAATTTGGAATACCCAGCTACATAATTAAACTAACAATCAAAAATAAAGTTATTAGTCCCTAGCAAACAGAACAGAATACGTCATACATTTATATAAAGATGCAACCCGTCCTTGGCCCTGTTCTAGATCTAATTAATGATCCAGCCTCCAATTCCATCTATTTCGACAATCTTAATGTCACTTATAATAAGAGTATACATAATCTTCAATAACATTTAAGTGGCAATTGAAGTTAAAGCATTAATAATTTATTTCCTTAATTAAATACACAATTTTAAATATACCTACACTCTTTTTACAATGAGTATTAACTTTGACAGCGCGGGAAAATCGAAAAAATGTGGAGGGCAATAAAAATGTCACTTGACCCACCCTTCCCACAGGCCTAGTGGCTTTATTTTTCTCCTCATTTAGGTTGGCCAATCTGAGTGTCAAAAGTTAATTCAAATTGTAAAATATACATATATATATATATATATTGGGTTTAG